>JAJQKJ010001818.1:57500-65000 GCA_029574335.1 Rana kukunoris | reverse complement strand
ATGGCCACTGCTCACCTCCCACTGTGCAGTTGTGCATGTGTCAGCTTCGAGGTAGATGGCTGCAGAGCTGAGCTATGTCTTGTCTCACACATAGCTCAGCCTCAGCGCACACCAGCGCCGTCATCCCCTTCTCTCTCTGCACTGATACGAGGAGAGATAGAGCTCATCTGCTCCTCCTCTTTCTGAGTCTGCCCTACCCACACTCCCGGGCATGTGTGGGCACTGGACAGGAAGTTTGAACCCAATAAAGCATCAGAAAGCCTGCCTGCGCCTCAGCCTCCATGCTGGTAAGCTCACCCTCTCTAGTCTCTTCTGCCTCCCAGTGTATAAAAAGGGGTGCTCTGTGGACTTTGTTAAAGGGGAGGGGGGCAGGCTAAGATGAGCAGAGACCCTCTTTACACAATAGTCCACAGCATGCACCCTTAAATCAAGTTTCCCAGAACACCCCTTACATCAGATCTGATGTATAGGGGGCCTCTGTGCAGACTCTTATGATCATGAAAAATCTTAGACTGTTGTCCTTGATCCATAAATTTTCCACACTCTATGGGCCACTTGATCGGACTTGCCCACCAGGCCTAAGGCTGCCAGCCCTCCCCTGGATAGATAGATAGATAGATAGATAGATAGATAGATAGATAGATAGATAGATAGATAGATAGATAGATAGATTATTTCTAATAGTGAAAGGTAATAAATGTCAGTAGATGTGATTTCATCAGACAGGAGGGACACACAGCCCCCCCCCCCCCTCGTCTCTATTCACAAATTCTCCCACTTCTCCGGCTCTCCTGCACAGAATTAGAGCGATGGATAGAATAGAACCAGATGTGTGGATCCCACAGAGAGATGCTGCGCCGTGTTCAGCCAGAGCCAGATGGCTGCCAGTGAAGCCGCCACTGAGATCTCAGTAGATTGAGGGGTTCAGGATATGAGGCCAGTGAGCTCCACTGATAGAGGCCAAGGGGCATTCATTCTATTAGTGGCAACCCCCCCCCCCCCCATTAGCCGCCCAGATACCAGCCTACATCCTGGGGGGTATTCCAACGTTGCAATGGTTTCAGAGGCACCTGAAACAAGCATGCAGCCAGTGAACACAGAAAAGTAAAACAGTGAAAGTATTGAAATCAGTGGACGAACATAATCGGGTACCTGGCATTTTCTCAAAGTTAGAGGTAAGTAATGGGAGACACCCCTCCCACCCCCCCCCCCCACACACTTCTTTTAGTTGTGGTTCCTTTATTGTACTCTCACCTCCTAAAGCCCCGGCTGTCGGGCCTGCTGACTTTTTCCCCACATTGGGATGAAATATCAGCCACATTTCTACTACACATGAGGGGTGAGAGACAATTACATTATTCAAGAGGAATTCAAAAGAAGTCACAGGTGAAGAAGGTTGGAACTAAACATAAAACAACAGCAACGTCCCTGCTAACTTCTCATAGAAGAAGAGACATTTCCAGGGACAAATATCCACAGATCAGCCTGGAAATCAAAGGCAAGCCATTCACTTATCACATCACTCCTCTCCGTCCTCACATTTCCAACTCTAAATCACCCCCACTCTGCAGCCCCAATCCCTGACCTACCCCATTCCTCAGCCCCAGTACCTAAGTCACCTTATTCCCCAGACCTATTTTTTTTCATCACTCCATTTCACAGCCCTAAAATCTAAATCTCTCTATTCCCCAGCCCCGCTATCTCTATAACCCTATAACCCTCTATAATCTCTATAATTTTACAGGCCTAAAACCCCAATCCCCCAATTCCCCAGCCCTAAAATTCCACCTAACCCATTCCCTAGCTCTACAATGATACTTGCCCTATTCCACCTCTCTAAAACCCCAGTCACCAAATTCCACAGCCCTAAAATCCCAGTTACCCCATTCCATGGCTCTAAAATCAGTTATCCCATTCCCCCTCCCCCTAAAATCCCAGTCACCCATTTCCACAGCCCTAAAATCCCAGTTACCCAATTCCCCCTCCCTAAAACCCCAGTCACCTAATTCCACAGCCCTAAAATCCCACTAACCCCATTCCCTGGCTCTAAATTCCCAGTTACCCCATTCCCCCTCCCTAAAACCTCAGTCACCTAATTCCACAGCCCTAAAATCCCACTTACCCCATTCCCCCTCCCTAAAACCCCAATCATCCGATTCCTCAGCCCTTAAAATCCCAGTTACCCCATTCCCTGGCTCTAAAATCCCAGTTACCCCATTCCCCCTCCCTAAAACCCCAGTAACCCAATTCCACAACCCTAAAATCTCAGTTACCCCCTTCCCCCTCCCTAAAACCCCAATCATCCAATTCCCCAGCCCTAAAATCCAAGTTACCCCATTCTCTGGCTCTAAAATCCCAGTTACCCAATTCCTCCTCCCTAAAACCCCAATCCCCCAATTCCCCAGTCCTAAAATCCCACTTTGCCCATTCTCTAGCTCTAAAATCCCACATAATCCAATTCCCCCTCCCTAAAACCACAGTCACTTAATTCCAAAGCCCTAAAATCCCAGTTACCCAATTCCCCCTCCCTAAAATCCCAATCTCCCAATTCCCCAGCCCTAAAATCCCACCTAACCCATTCCCTAGCTCTACAATCCCACTTACCCAATTCCCCATCCCTAAAACCCCAATCACCCAATTCCTCAGCCCTCAATCCCTTGTCACCCTGTTCTGTTGCCCTAATTTGTTACTTTTTCCAAAACCCTAAAATCCCAGTCACCCTAGTCCCCAACCCTAATCTCTCCATCACCCCATTTCACAGCACTAAATTCCCGTTCACTCCATTCTCTAGTCCTAATCTCTCCATCACCCCATTTCACAGCAGGTATACACCAGTTATAATTGCTCCCCCCCTTCCTAATCTCCCCATTGCCCCACTTTGCGGTCCTAAAATCCTAGTCACCCCCAACCCTAATCTCCCAGTCACCCCATTCCCCAGCACTAATCTCTCAGTCAAACCATTCCGCATCCCTAAACCCTTTCCCACATGTTTCCCCCACCCTTATTCCTCAATCACCTATAGTTCCCCTTCCCTAAAACCCCACTTACCCCATTCCCTTTCCCTAAAACCCCAATCATCCAATTCCCCAGCCCTAAAATCCCACTTACCCCATTCCTCAATCACCTAGTTCCCAAGCCCTAATACATAAATCACCCCAATCCTCAACCCTAATCACACCATTCATCAGCCATATTTCTTTAACCACATTTCTTAACCCTAATCCTGTCCCATTCTCCAGCCCTAAACTTTTAGTCCCCGTATTTTCTAGTCCTAATTTTCCTTCCAGTCACCATATTCACCAAGCCCTAATATCTTCGTCACTCCATTCTACAGCCATTATCCCCCAGTCACTCTATTCCCCAGTCCTAATCTCACAGTCACCCCATTTCCCAGTCCTAATCTCCCAGTCACCCCATTCCCCAGTCCTAATTTCCCAGTCACCCCATTCCCCAACACTAACCACTTAGTCAACCAATGTCACAGGCCTAATCCCAGAGTCACCTATTTCTCCAACCTTAATTCCTCAATCACCCTATTTCCAAACCCCAGTGGAGCAGCCACCCCATTGCCAAACCCTAATCTACCAGTCGCCCCATTTTCCAGCCCTAAACTTCCAGTTACCCTATTTTCTCGTCCTAATCTTCCATCCAGTCACCATATTCACCAAGCCCTAATCTCTCCGTCACTCCATTGTACAGCCATTATCCCCCAGTCACTCCATTCCCCATCCTTAATCTCCCAGTCTGCCCCATTACCAGTCCTAATATCTCAAACTTTATTCCCCATTCCTAATTCATTAATCATCTCATTCTTCAACCCCAATGTTTCAGTCACCCGTTTTACCAGCCCTAATTCCTCAATTACCTATTTCCCTGCCCTAATGTATCATCCCTAACCCTAATCTCCCAGTCACCCCATTCCCCAGCACTAATCTCCCAGTCACCCCATTCCCCAGCACTAATATCTCAGTCACCCCATTCCCCAGCACTAATATCCCAGTCACCCCATTCCCCAGCACTAATCTCCCAGTCACCCCATTCCCCAGCACTAATATCTCAGTCACCCCATTCCCCAGCACTAATCTCCCAGTCACCCCATTCCCCAGCACTAATATCTCAGTCACCCCATTCCCCAGCACTAATATCTCAGTCACCCCATTCCCCAGCACTAATATCCCAGTCACCCCATTCCCCAGCACTAATCTCCCAGTCACCCCATTCCCCAGCACTAATATCTCAGTCACCCCATTCCCCAGCACTAATATCCCAGTCACCCCATTCCCCAGCACTAATCTCCCAGTCACCCCATTCCCCAGCACTAATCTCTCAGTCACCCCATTCCCCAGCACTAATCTCTCAGTCAACAAATTCCACAGCCATAATCCCAAAGTCATCTATTTCTCCAACCTTAATTCCTCAACACCCTATTCCCAAGCCCCAGTGTATCAGTCACCCCATTGCCAAACCCTAATCTACCAGTCCCCCCCATTACCAGTCCTATATCTCTCAATTACTCCATTCCCCATTCCTAATCCATAAATCATCCCATTACTCAGCCCTAAAATTTCAGTCACCCATTTTACCAGCCCTAAATCCTCAATCCTCCACCTATTTCCCAACCCTAATGTATCAACCCTTACCCCTTATCTCCCAGTCACCCCATACCCCAGCACTAATCTCCCAGTCACCCCATTCCCCAAACCTAATCTCCCAGTCACTCCATTATACAGCCATTATCTCCCAGTCACTCCATTCCCCAGCCCTAATATCCCAGTTGCCCCATTCCCCAGTCCTAATCTCCCAGTCACCCCATTCCCCAGCACTAATCTACCAGTCACCCCATTGCCCAGTCCTAATCTCTCAGTCACCCCATTCCCCAGCACTAATCTCCCAGTCACCCCATTCCACAACACTAACCACTCAGTCAACCCATTCCACAGCCCTTATTCCAGAGTCACCTATTTCTCCCACCTTAATTCCTCAACCACCCTATTCCCAAACCCCAGTGCATCAGTCACCCCCATTGCCAAAACCTAATCTACCAGTCGCCCCATTTTCCAGTCCTAATCTCCTAGTCACCCCATTTTCCAGCCCTAATCTCTCTGCCCCCCTATTCTACAGTCCCTACCCCCAGTCACTCCATTCCCCAGCCCTAATTTCTCAGTCACCCCCAGCTCTAATTTCCCAGTCACCCCATTCTCCAGCTCTAATCTCTCAGTCACCCCCATCTCCCAACCCTAATCTTTTAGTCACCTCATTTCTCAGATCTAATTCCTTCAGTCACCCCCCCCCCCCCTCCCCACTTCACAATCATCCCCTCTCATGGTGTTTTTTTGTAGTTGAGATCCTACCCCAGGCTCCATGTGCTCCTGGAAGCCTCAGCAGCTGATTTGAAACTCATTTGGCAAGACGATGAACAAATCACTGAGGGCTCTGAAAACGCACTTTTTTTTTCGTCTCTTCCTTGAATCCCACTTTATCCTTCTGCTCTCCGCTAAATGATTTCGATTGCGAGCGAACGCAGGTGGCGAGCTTGTTCTCTCGCTCTAATCGATTTGCGCTGCGTCCGTTGCGTCACACCGAGCTGTATACTCCGGAGCTTCTGTATACACAGCGCCTAGTTCAGGCAGCACATCCCTCTGTGCTCACCAAGGAGGTGACTTACTGAGAGAGAAAACTAGCACTACCCTCTTTGGGGCTTTGTCTTGCCCCTTTCCTTGATAACATTCATCAGTTTAGGTAGCAGTTCGCTGAACTTGATTGTCTTTAATCCAATTTTATATACTATAGCAGTAGGTCCCAAATTCAGTCCTTAAGTATCCCCAGCAGGTCATGTTTTGGGAAATTCACTGAGATAAAATAGCTGTCATCAAATTATTGACAATGATTGAAAGCACCTCTGTAAGGCAAAGGAGATCCAGAAAACATGACCTGTTGGGGGTACTTTAGGATTAAGCTTGATACACACATTGATACACACATTGTTTAGTGCCTGGTATGCCCCCCTCTTAAGGTAGCATACTGTAAATGTATATATACCTTGCCTTCCTGAGTGTCCCCTCACTAATTCCTTCCATCTGCCCTCCTTGGTCTTCTGCCCTCTGCCCCCCACTCTCTGCTCTCTGCCTACCACTCTGTGCCCTCTCCCCCCCATTCTCTGCCACCTGCCCCCCCACTCTGTGCCCTCTGCCCTCACTATTTGCTCTCTGCTCCCCCTTTCTGACCCCCACTCTGTGCCCTCTGCCCTCACTATTTGCTCTCTGCTCCCCCTTTCTGCCCCCCACTCTCTGCCATCTGCCCCACTCCTCATTCTCTGCCACCTGCCCCCTCTCTGCTCTCTGCTCTCTACTCTATGCCCTCTGCTCCTCACTCTCTGCCATCTGCCCCCCTCACTTTCCTCTGATTCTCACTCTCTGCCCTCTTCCCTCCACTCTCTGCCCTCTGCTCCCCCCACTCTGTGCCCTCTGCCCTCACTCTTTGCCCTCTGCTCCCCCTCTCTGCCCCCACTCTCTGCCATCTGCCCCACTCCTCACTCTCTGCCATATGCCCCTCTCTGCTCCCTACTCTCTGCCCTCTGCTCCTCACTCTCTGCCATCTGCCCCCCCCCCTCGCTGCCCTCTGCTTCTCACTCTCTGCCCTCTTCCCTCCACTCTCTGCCCTCTGCTCCCTACTCTCTGCCCTCTGCTCCCTACTCTCTGCCCTTTGCTCCTCACTCTCTGCCATCTCCCTCCCCTCACTGCCCTCTGCTTCTCACTTTCTGCCCTCTTCCCTCAACTCTGCCTACCACTCTGTACCCTCCCCCCCACTCTCTACCATCTGCCCCCCACTCTGTGCCTTCTGCCCCACACTCTTTGCCCCCTGCTCCCCCTCTCTGCCCCCCACTCTCTGCCATCTGCCCCACTCCTCACTCGCTGCCATCTGCCCCTCTCAGCTCTCTGCTCCCGACTCTCTGCCCTCTGCTCCTTACTCTCTGCCATCTGCCCCCCCCCCCCCTCACTGCCCTCTGCTTCTCACTCTCTGCCCTTTTCCCTCCACTCTCTGCCCTCTACTCCCTGCTCTCTGCCCTATGCTCCTCACTCTCTGCCATCTGCCCCCCTCTCTGCCCTCTGCTTCTCACCCTCTTCCCCCCACTCTCTGCCCTCTGCTCTTTTCTCTCTGCCCCCCATTCTATGCCCTCTGCTTCTCTCTCTCTGCCCTTTCCCTCCTCTCTCTGCCCTCTGCTCCTCACTCTCTGCCATCTGCCCCCCTCTCTGCCCTCTGCTTCTCACCCTCTGCTTCTCACCCTCTCTCTGCCCTCTGCTCCTTTCTCTCTGCCCCCCCCATTCTATGCCCTCTGCTCTCACTCTCTGCCCTCTGCTCTTGACTCTCTGCCTACTCCCCCCCCCCCACTCTGTGCCCTTTGCCCCCTACTCTCTGCCAGTCTGTTATTACTCTCATTCCCCCACTTTCTGCCCTGCCGACACACTGCTCACCTGCTGCGCTGTCCCTGGGGCTGATCCG
>JAJQKJ010001818.1:0-52500 GCA_029574335.1 Rana kukunoris | reverse complement strand
ATTGCTCCCCCTGCAGGGATCCCCCTTCCTGTTCTGCCTGTTTCTGTTTCCTCCCCCACCGTGTACCCCCGTGTCACTGTGCCTCTCTCTCCCGCCCTTCCCACGGCTCTGCCGGATTCCCTGTCCCACTGGCTGCCGCGGGTACAGGGCATGTGTCAGGATGGAGAGCGGAGGATGGGGCCAGTAAATATGTAATTTACTGGCCTCTTCCTTTTTATGAATGGACAAAGTGAGTGATTGGCACTGATAACTCAAAGTTGTAGCAGCAATTGATGGGCACACTGGCAGCAATTGATGGGCACACTGGCAGCAATTGATAGGCACAGTAGCAGCATTTGATGGGTACACTGGCAGAAACTGATGGGCACACTGGCAGCATTTAATGGGCACACTGGTGGCAATAATGGGAACACTGGCAGCATTTGATGGGCACACTGGCAGCAATTGATAGGCACAGTAGCAGCATTTGATGGGCACACTGGCAGAAACTGATGGGCACACTGGCAGCATTTAATGGGCACACTGGCGGCAATTAATGGGAACACTGGCAGCATTTGATGGGAACACTGGTGGCATTTGATGGGGACACCGGCAGCAATTGATGGACACAGTAGCGGCAATTGATGGGCACACTGGCAGCAATTGATGGGCACAGAAGCAGCAATTGATTGACACACTGGCAGCAATTGATGGGCACGCTGGCAGAAATTGATGGGCACAGTAGCAGCAATTGATGGGCACAGTAGCAGCAATTGATGGGCACACTGGTGGCATTTGATGGGCACACTGGCAGCAATTGATGGGCACAGTAGCAGCAATGGATGGGCACACTGGTGGCAATTAATGGGCACAGTAGCAGCAATTGATGGACACACTGGCAGCAATTGATGGGCACACTGGCAGCAATTGATGGATACAGTAGCTGCGTTTGATGACACAATGGCGGCAATTTATGGGTACAGTGGCTGCATTTGATGGCACAGTGGCGGCGATTGATGGTTTTTTTTTTCAGCTTGTTTGCGCCCCCCAGAAGAATTTTGAGCACCAGCCGCCACTGGTAAGGCTGCCCCTCTAACACTCCTATGTGCAGGGAATCAGGAAATGCTGTGGCAGTATAATGAGCGGGTTTACCGTCAGGGTGATTCAGAAGATGAGGATAATGACAGACGACCTCCTATAGATAATAGTACATAGGGGGGGGGGGGGAACAAACGCGGAGTCAGCTCATCTTTGAACGGAGGGTCCATGGAGGGGTCATTTGTATGATAACCAATGAGACACAATCACCCCATTGTAGAGCTTTAAGTGCCAAAAGTTGTGTCCTCCGTATTCTCTGACCCCCAACCTTAATCTACCCCTCACGCTGTCCCTAACCCCTCCCTCACCTAGACCCCAAGGGCCCCTTCAAACCTTGGCGTCCTGGTGAGTTTTCTCGCGCGCTAAAATGAATCAATTGAACAAATAATAATGAGCAATGCACCAACATGCCCATGGAAGTCAACATGCCGCATTTTTGGCAACGAGGCACAACAAACGCATGGCAGTGCACACTGGGGGGTTCCGCAATACATGTGCGTTGTAGCTGCCTGTGTCGCCTTAGTGGTTCGGGATTTAAAATCAAGTTCAGAGCTACAAATACACCTTCGTCATGTCATAGAGGGGGGGGGGGAGGGGCTGCGCTGTAATGCCGCTACATCAGACAACGGGCATTCTTCTTTTTTCAGCATCTGCTGCTTAGAGTGAACTGAGAATTAATATTTATTACTATCTATCTATTGATCTTCTGTGTGATGAATGTTTATAAACAATGTTACTTTGTATCTCTCTATCTCCTGTCTGATCAATGTTTATAAACAATGTTACTTTGTATCTCTCTGTCTCCAGTCTGATCAATGTTTATAAACAATGTTACTTTAAGTTTTTCTTTATCTCTCTAATCAATGTTAATAATCAATGTTAAGTTGTATCTCTCTGTCTCCCGTCTGATCAATGTTTACAAGCAATGCTACTTTGCATCTTTCTATCTCACGCTCTCTCTGATCAATGATTATAAACCATGCGACTTTGTATCTCTCTATCTCCCCTCTGATCAATGTTTATAAACAATGTTACTTTAAGTTTTTCTCTATCTCTCTCTCATCAATGTTTATAATCAATGGTAATTTGTATCTTTCTTTGTATCTCTCTATCTCCTGTCTGATCAATGTTTATAAACAATGTTACTTTGTATCTCTCTATCTCCCCTTCCAACAAAATTCATAAACAATGTTACTCTGTATCTGTCTATCTCCTGTCTGATCAATGTTTATAAACAATGTTACTTTAAGTTTTTCTCTATCCCTCTCTCTGATCAATGTTTATAATCAATGTTAAGTTGTATCTCTCTGTCTCCCGTCTGATCAATGTTTACAAGCAATGCTACTTTGCATCTTTCTATCTCTCGCTCTCTCTGATCAATGATTATAAACCATGCAACTTTGTATCTCTCTATCTCCCCTCTGAACAATATTTATAAACAATGTTACTTTGTATCTCTTTATCTCCTGTCTGATCAATGTTTATAAACAATGTTACTTTAAGTTTTTCTCTATCTCTCTCATCAATGTTTATAATCAATGGTAATTTGTATCTTTTTCTCTCTCTCTCTCTCTCTCTCTCTCTCTCCCTCTCTCTTTCTGATCAATAATCTTAAACAATCTCTATCTCCTGTCTGATCAATGTTTATAAACAATGTTACTTTAAGTTTTTCTCTATCCCTCTCTCTGATCAATGTTTATAATCAATGGTAATTTGTATATTTCTCTCTCTCTCTCTCTCTCTCTCTCTCTCTCTCTCTCTCTCTCTCTCTCTCTCTCTCTCTCTCTCTCTCTCTGATCAATGATCTTAAACAATGCTACTTTGCATTTTTCTATCTCTCTTTCTGATCAATGTTTATAAACAATGTTACTTTGTATCTCTCTATCTCCTGTCTGCTCAACGTTTATAAACAATAGTTACTTTGTATCTCTCTATCTCCCCTTGGAACAAAATTCATAAACAATGTTACTCTGTATCTGTCTATCTCCTGCCTGATCAATGTTTCTAATCAATGTTACTTTGTATCTCTCTGTCTCCCGTCTGATCAAAGTTTATAAACAATGTTACCTTAAAGTGATATTAAAGCTTTGAGGTTTTTTTTAGGCATGTGCATTTCGTTTCGTTCCGAATCGAAATTCGGACGAATTTTCCATTATTCGGACATTCGGATGCATACGAATTTCCGAATTGCTATAATAACGAAAAATTTCGACCGTTTTCCGAATTCGTTCATTTTCGACCGAATTTCGAAAAAAAAAAAAAAGTCGAAATCGAATTTTTTTTTTCGAATTCCGAATCGAATACCCGCGGACTAAATTCGATCGGAATTCGAAAAAAAAAAAAAAAAAAAAAAAAAAAAAAAAATTTCGAATTTAATTCGAAAAAAATTCTATTAGAAAAGAGACTATTTGTTTTCTAATCTGGTTGAAATATTTTAGATTTCGACCGATTTTTTCGAAATTCGGTCGAAAACGAACGAATTCGAAAAACGGTCGAAATATTTTCGATTTCGACCGTATTTTTCGAAATTCGGTCGAAAACGAACGAATTCCGAAAACGAATTCAACACATGTAACGAACCTAACTTAACGAAATTTATTAAGTGACGAATTGAAACGAAACGAAACGAAACGAATTTTTCACTTTTGCACATGCCTAGTTTTTTTTTTGTTTTAAATAACACACATATCATACTTACCTCCACTGTGCAGTTCGTTTTGCACAGAGTGGCCCCGATCCTCCTCGCATTAGGTAACCCCCTCTGGGAAGCTCTCTCCCGAGGGGTTTACCTTGCGGGCGCGCTCTTTAGTGCCACCCTTTGGGCACCTTCTGCTTATGTTGTGTTATGGTGAGCATCGCTTCCGAGCATTTTGTGCACACGCGCTCGGAAAATTCGTCGTCCACGATAAAAATTTGAAAGGCCTGCCATCCAACATTTTGTCAGTAGGAAATTCCGACAATAATTGTCTGATGGATTTTCCTGCCAACAGGCTATCATCACACAATTCCCGCCAGAAAATCCGATCGTGTGTATGAGGATTAACTCGCAAAGACTTTGCATTGGAAAGGACTGCGCCATTGTTTTATGTTGGATTTGTTTGACACTCAGCAGCGCAGAGCATGTTGATTGTTGCACTTGAATTAGATTGCAATGTGTAGTAATGACATTGGTGGTGTTAGTGTGAGACTCACATAATTGAAGGGCGTGAATTATTTATATCATTTTATGAATATTTTTTACATGCGTTGTTTGCACGGGTTCACATGTTTTATTCACTTATTTACTGACGGTCGCCCTGTAATGTGATTTGAGTATAAGTCTGAATTCCTCGGCATTCCTCACGGCAGCTTTTTTTATTTTTGGGGTAGCTCGGGAGATATTTTATTATTTTTTTCCTAACCATTAATATTTAATAACTGTTTTGTTTCAATTTTGTTTTATTAGTCTTAAAAAGTGAAAAAATAAAAAATGTGATTTCATTTGTAAATACCCTTCTAATGCTTTATATCAAAAATCATAATTTTTGTATCATTTTTAAAAAGGAAATATAAAATAAAATGTATACTTTTATCACTGGTAACTTTTTTTTTAATGGATTGCATAAAATATATTACTTTAAGTTTTATCCCCCCCCCCCAAATAAATAAATAAATAAATACAATATATATATATATATATACTATATAATATATATATATATATTTATAACGTTGTTATCCTAAAGTGGCGCTCCAGTCCCCCCATCAAATTTTTTTTAAATTAAAGAGATACTACAAATACTGGAGAGGAGACTGGGGAGATGCCTCCTCCTCCTTCTACAAATTTACAATGTACAGTCTGATCACTGGGGGGGAGGGGAAATGCCCCCTCCTCCTTCTGTGATTTGAGTATTAGTTTGAATTCCTCTGCATTCCTCACGGCAGCACCACTCACTATATTGTGTTTTTTTTTCCTTTTGGGTAGCTCAGGAGATCTTTTATTATTATTTTTTTTCCTAACTATTAATATTTAATAACTGTTTTTGTTTTAATTTTTAATTTTGTTTTTTTTTAGTCTTAAAAACTGCCAAATTAAAAAATAAAATAAAAAAACATGATTTTTTTTTGTAAATACCCTTCTAATGCTTTATACCAAAAATCATAATTTTAGTATCATTTTTAAAAAGGAAATATAAAATAAAATTTATACTTTTATCAATGGTAACTTTTTTTTGAGAAAAAAATAGCCTTTTTTTGAGACAAAAATAGCCTTTTTTTTTTTTAGAAAAAGATAGCTTTAAAAAAAAAAAAAAAATGTGGATATTGATTATAGCAAAAAGTAAAAAAATATTGTTTTTTCAAAATTGTCGCTCTTTTTTGGTTTATAGCGCAAAAAATAAAAACCGCAGAGGAGATCAAATACCACCAAAAGAAACCTCTATGTGTGGGGAAAAAAGGACGTCAATTTTGTTTGGGAGCCGCGTCGCACGACTGCGCAATTGTCAGTTCACCACTTAAGACCCCGGACCTTTAGGCAGGTGAAGGACACGGCCAGTTTTTGAGATTCGGCACTGCGTCGCTTTAACTGACAATTGCGCGGTCGTGCGACGTGGCTCAAAAAAAAAAAATTGTCGTCCTTTTTTCCCCCACAAATAGAGATTTCTTTTGGTGGTATTTGATCACCTCTGCGGTTTTTATTTTTCGCGCTATAAACAAAAATGGAGCGACAATTTTGAAAAAAAAATTATATTTTTTACTTTTTGCTCTAATAAATATCCCCCAATAATATATATAAAAAAAACATTTCCTCAGTTTAGGCCGATACGTATTCTTCTACTTATTTTTGGTAAAAAAAAAAAATCGCAAAAAGCGTTTATCGATTGGTTTGCGCAAAATTTATAGCGTTTACAAAATAGGGGGATAGTTTTATTGCATTTTTATTAATTCTTTTTTACTACTAATGGCGGCGATCAGCGTTTTTTTTTTCGTGACTGCGACATTACGGCGGACACATCGGACAATTTTGATACATTTTTGGGACCATTGTCGTTTTCATAGCAAAAAAAGTTATACAAATGCACTGATTACTGTGAAAATGACAATTGCAGTTTGGGAGTTAACCACTAGGGGGCGCTGTAGGGGTTATGTGTGACCTCATGTGTGTTTCTAACTGTAGGTGGGCGGGGCTGGACGTGTGATGTCATTGATTGCGTTTCCCTACATCAGGGAACAGACGATTAATGACAGCGCCACTGTGAAGAACGGGGGAAGCCGTGTTTACACTCACCTCTCCCCGTTCTTCAGCTCCGGGGACCGATCGCGGGACTCCAGCGGCGATCGGGTCGGCGGGTCCCGCGGCCACGGAGCTTCAGACCGGGTCGCGTGCGCGACCCACGGCTGGGCACTTAAAGAGGACGTACCTGTACGTTGATGTGCCCAGCCGTGCCATTCTGCCGACGTAAATGCGCAGGAGGCGGTCCTTAAGTGGTTAAAGCGCCGCAGTGCCAAATCGAAAAAAGGGGCCAAGGTCCTTTAGCAACAAAATGGTCCGGGGCTGAAGTGGTTAAGGGCGGCTTGCTAACGATTAGAAGGTGGAACTTCACTGAGAAAGGATCCTGTTGCTTTATATTGTGACATGGTGGTCGAGTTGTTTATATATCCAGGTACAGTACAACCTTGGTTTGAGAGCGTTTTGCAAGACAAGCAAAATGTTTTAATAAATGTTGCCTTGATATACAAGCGATGTCTTGATATAAGAGCAGCGTCATGTCACCACTGAGTATAAAAGAGAAGAGAGGAGCCTCTAAGTGTAGCAATATGGTTACATGTAATGAAGGGACAACATTCAGCAACTTATTGCTACACTTAGAGGCGGAGCCTCTCTTCTCTTTTATACCCTGTAAAAAAAATGCTTTGATATACAAGCGCTTTGGATTACAAGCATGTTTCTGGAGCTAATTATACTCACAATCCGAGGTTTTACTGTACTTGCAAAATTACTGACAGGTCCCCTTGAAGGACGGACATGGATGGATGGAATGTCGGATATCTGCCCGGCGACAGGCCACAGACACATCTACACCCTGATTACTGCCAAGTGACACCTAAAAAACAGACAGAAATGTCAGCCAATGACATAAAACTCCGGACTCCATCCTGCGATCGGCGAATCTTTTCTGCTCTATAATTTATATTTTCCTAAATCTCTGACTTGGGCCGCGGCGCTCCTCTGTCGGGGGGTAATTACACCTTCTATCTGCTGCCATCAGTGTCAGTGAAACCCCCAGAGTGAGCCGTTGTCTCTCTCATCAGGGCTCCGGCACAGATGATTGATGGCGCCGCTACCTGAATGTGACACCTGCCCCACAGTGCGGCCGCCCCCCCCCCCCCCCCCCCCCCACCTCCATGACAAGGACGTCTCTCGCCGATTCGTCAGGCCCTGAAATGTTACCCGTGAAAAGCGCCGAAGAGACGCTGACCGTATATTATCCGTCCTTCCGCTCTCAGAGACCATGGCCCAGATTAAAAAAAAAACAATTACGCCGACGTGAGTGCAAATGTGCGCCGCTAAGTGCAAATGTGCGCCGGCGTATCTGTGCGCCGGACCCACAAACCAACATACGCCAAAAAACTGGCCACCCTCCGCCGACGTAGCTTGCTTACCCCGGCGTAGCGTGGGCGCACTTTTCGTCTGGACGCATGTTGCTGCTCCCATTGATTAGGCGTTCAAACATGCAAATGAGGGAAATACGGCGATTCACGAACGTACGTGCGCCCGACGCATGCTGCATGTAAGTTGTACGTCCGGCGTAAATTTATTCCCCATAGATGAGGCGCAACCCGGCGACAGACATGCAAAGGTCTGCCCCCAGAGAACACAGGCCGGCGTATTGGGCGCACGTTACGTTCACGGCGTACGTGGTGATCCGGCGTAGCTTAGGCAGTTGTGCCGGCGTGGTTGTGAGCATGCGCATAAGGGTGCTGGGCAAGCGTCCACGTCACAGGAACTTCACGGCGCATGCGTAGTTCGTGATAACACACTGCACCGCGCTCGGACCATCATTTGCATGGGGTCACGCCCACTTTCACCTACGCCGGCCTCCGCCTTTGAAAAATACGCCACGCTGACGCAGCGTTGGGAGCACTGGCTTGCTGAATGCAATGCATGCCTCTCCGCGATACGTTGGCATAGCGTACGGTGTTTGCGCTACGGCGGCGTAATGTGCGCCCATCTCTCTGTGAATCTGGGCCCATGTTGGCTCATCGTGGTTCCTGGCGCGTGTTCGGCGACTTGGAATTCTGAGCGATCGTTATCGTTAGGGACGAGCGAAACGGGCAAAGTTGGCAAACGCGGGGCTGCCGCAGGGGACGTGTATCAACGCAAAGGGAACATTTTTAAATCCCATTCAGCAGGCGGGGGGGGGGGGGGGCTTTTAATACAAATTAAAGGGGCAGCCTTGGCAATACACAGGTCCTTTAAAGCGGAACGTCACTAGAGGCAGTGGCTCCGCCCCCCCTCGGGCGCCACCATTAAGGCACATGAGAGACTAAGGAAAGGCTTCCTCCTCAATGCAGCAGACTGATGACATCATCTTAGCCTAGTCCCTGACTGGAGCTGAATGATGGTGTCACCGTCTCACTGCCGGGTCCGGTGTCACTGTCTCACCGCCGGGTCCGGTGTCACGTCTCACCGCCGGGTCTGGTGTCACTGTCTCACCGCCGGGTCCGGTGTCACGTCTCACTGCCGGGTCCGGTGTCACTGCCTCATCGCCTGGTCCAGTGTCTTCGTCTCACCTTCGTGTTTGGTGTCACCGTCTCACCGCCTGGTCCTGTGCCACACCGTCTCACCGCCGGGTCAGGTGTCACACCGTCTCACCGCAGAGTCCGTTGTCACCCTCTCACCACCGGGTCCGGTGTCACTGTCTCATCGTCTGGTCCAGTGTCTTCGTCTCACCTCCGGGTCTGGTGTCACCGTCTCACCTCCGGGTCAGGTGTCACCGTCTCACCGCCGGGTCAGGTGTCACACCGTCTCACCGCAGGGTCCGCTGTCAGCGTCTCACCACCGGGTCCGGTGTCACTGTCTCATCGTCTGGTCCAGTGTCACCGTCTCACCTCCGGGTCTGGTGTCACCGTCTCACCTCCGGGTCAGGTGTCACCGTCTCACCGCCGGGTCAGGTGTCACCGTCTCACCGCAGGGTCCGCTGTCACCGTCAGGGTCCACTGTCACCGGGTCTCACCACCGGTGTCCGGTGTCTGTCTGTCTCATCGTCTGGTCCAGTGTCTTCGTCTCACCTCCGGGTCTGGTGTCACCGTCTCACCTCCGGGTCAGGTGTCACCGTCTCACCGCAGGGTCCGCTGTCACCGTCTTACCACCGGGTCCGGTGTCACTGTCTCATCGTCTGGTCCAGTGTCTTCGTCTCACCTCCGGGTCTGGTGTCACCGTCTCACCTCCGGGTCTGGTGTCACCGTCTCACCTCCGGGTCAGGTGTCACCGTCTCACCGCCGGGTCAGGTGTCACACCGTCTCACCGCAGGGTCCGCTGTCACCGTCTCACCCCCTGGTTCGGTGTCACCGTCATAGCACCGGGTTCAGTGTCACCGTCTCACCACCGGGTCAGGTGTCACCGTCTCACCGCCGGGTCAGGTGTCACCGTCTTATCGCCTGGTCCGGTGTCACCGTCTCATCGCCGGGTCAGGTGTTACGGCACATCCCTGGCTCTTAATGAAGGGACCGGTTGCATCCTTTGAAAATTATTTTCTAATCTATAGAAGTTGCAGCAAAGTAAATCTGGTGACTGTGGCTATAGCAACCTGTGAGCTGTCTGCCTCCCGTCCAACCTGTGCAAAGGAAAATTTAATTGACATTTGACGCCGGGCCGTGGAAAAAAAGTGTCCATAGCAACTGCTGAGACCGCATTTGTTTTCTTCTTTATTTCTTTTTTTTTTCTTTCTTTTTTCTGAGACAGTGTAATCCGGACTGACTGGTTGCTATGGGCAGCATGAATTTTTCAACCAAAGATTTCTCAGCTAAAAAAAATCTTTATTGTTTCCAATCCTCGTCTGCCGTAATCAATTCCGTTCTCAGGTGCTGAACGCTCCGGCGATCAATCACTCGCTGAGTCACTAATCCGGTCCGGGAAAGTCTGAAGCTGCGCTAAAGTCAGAGCGTTCACCTTTCAGCTGAATTAAATCCAATGAAGTCTGATTCTGTGGAAAAGATAATTGACGTTACAAGTTCTGTGAACTGTGCAACCTCCCTCTCATGTTCCGGGATGTGGGCGGGGGGGGGTTCTCTGGGCCGGGGGGAAGGGGCGGGGCTGCTGGAGCCAGGGAAAACAATTTGGTTGATTTACTAAAACTGGAGGATAAAAGTTGGTGCAGCTGTGCATGGGAGCCAATCACGCACAGGTGGGGCTGGGCGACGTCACTTCCGGTCCAGTGCTGAAACAGGAAATGCATTTTTTTACTACTTAAAGTCAAACATTTTCACCAATTATTTGGTAATCTGGCACTGGGTCTATACTAGGGGCTGTACAAAATGGTCTACAGTATACTGGCGGGGGAGTTCTGTACTGGGGAGTGACTGCCCTCAGAGGTATGGAGTCTGCACTGGAGGATGACTGTCCTGAAGGGTCTGTACTGGAGGGTGACTGTCCTGAGGAGTTTGTACTGGAGGGTGACTGTCCTGAAGGGTCTGTACTGGAGAGTGAGTGTCCTGAAGGGTCTGTACTGGAGGGTGACTGTCCTGAAGGGTCTGTACTGGAGGGTGACTGTCCTGAATGGTCTGTACTGGAGGGTGACTGTCCTGAGGGGTCTGTACTGGAGGGTGACTGTCCTGAATGGTCTGTACTGGAGGGTGACTCTCCTGAAGGGTCTATACTGGAGGGTGACTCTCCTGAAGGGTCTGTACTGGAGGGTGACTGTCCTGAGGAGTCTGCACTGGAGGATGACTGTCCTGAGGAGTCGGTACTGGAGGGTGACTCTCCTGAGGAGTCTGTACTGGAGGGTGACTGTCCTGAGGAGTCTGTACTGGAGGGTGACTCTCCTGAGGAGTCTGTACTGGAGGGTGACTCTCCTGAAGGGTCTATACTGGAGGGTGACTGTCCTGAGGAGTCTGTACTGGAGGGTGACTCTCCTGAAGGGTCTATACTGGAGGGTGACTGTCCTGAGGAGTCTATACTGGAGGGTGACTGTCCTGAGGAGTCTGTACTGGAGGGTGACTCTCCTGAAGGGTCTATACTGGAGGGTGACTGTCCTGAGGAGTCTGTACTGGAGGGTGACTCTCCTGAAGGGTCTATACTGGAGGGTGACTGTCCTGAGGAGTCTGTACTGGAGGGTGACTGTCCTGAGGAGTCTGTACTGGAGGGTGACTCTCCTGAGGAGTCTGTACTGGAGGGTGACTCTCCTGAAGGGTCTATACTGGAGGGTGACTCTCCTGAAGGGTCTATACTGGAGGGTGACTGTCCTGAGGAGTCTGCACTGGAGGATGACTGTCCTGAGGAGTCTGTACTGGAGGGTGACTCTCCTGAGGAGTCTGTACTGGAGGGTGACTGTCCTGAGGAGTCTGTACTGGAGGGTGACTCTCCTGAGGAGTCTGTACTGGAGGGTGACTCTCCTGAAGGGTCTATACTGGAGGGTGACTGTCCTGAGGAGTCTGTACTGGAGGGTGACTCTCCTGAGGAGTCTGTACTGGAGGGTGACTCTCCTGAAGGGTCTATACTGGAGGGTGACTGTCCTGAGGAGTCTGTACTGGAGGGTGACTCTCCTGAAGGGTCTATACTGGAGGGTGACTGTCCTGAGGAGTCTGTACTGGAGGGTGACTCTCCTGAAGGGTCTATACTGGAGGGTGACTGTCCTGAGGAGTCTGCACTGGAGGATGACTGTCCTGAGGAGTCTGTACTGGAGGGTGACTCTCCTGAGGAGTCTGTACTGGAGGGTGACTCTCCTGAGGAGTCTGTACTGGAAGGTGACTGTCCTGAAGGGTCTGTACTGGAGGATGACTGTCCCGAATGGTCTGTACTGGGGGGTGACTGTCCTGAATGGTCTGTACTGGGGGGGGGGGGTTGAAGTTTGTATTTAGGGGTCCGTACTAAGAACCGGGTGTCTGTACGTCAGGGTCTCTGCTGGGGGCGGGGGGACTGTCCTAAGGGGTCTCTACTGGGGAGGGAGTTCTGTACTTAGGGATGTGCTGTGTATAGGGGTGTAGGCTCAGGTTTTTTATAACCATGCCTTTTTAAGCCCCTCCCACCATGCAATTTGGCCACACCCTCAATTTGGTGCCCCTTTGTTACCCTGAACATTTTGGTAGTGGGGCGAGGATGATGAAATAAATGATCACCCCCCCCCCCCCCGGGTGCCCGATATCCTGGGCACCCCACTGTATCCTGCACCCCCACCCCGGGAGTGAATCTTATAGAAAACTTTGTATCTTTTTAGAAGATTATTAAGATTAAAATCTTTCTTTGATTTCTCTGTATTATAATTCTCATCCCTAAATCCCCTCCCCCCTCCTCCTCTCCCCTCCCCCCCCATACATGGTCCTATGCATCCTATGAGACGTATCTGTGCGGACTTGCAGGGTATGATTTCCTCCACTATATATAGAATAATATTAATATAAAATCAGATTTGAAGTTGGAGAAAAGAATGAATCACAGAGGGAGCCGCGCCGCCCGACCTTCATATCGGAGAGGAAGAGAAATTATATTTCTTCTTTGTTTTCAGCTTCGCTTTACGTTCCATCTTCCTCCGGGTGCTGGGGGGGGTGGATATAAGCCGGGGGGGGGCGCACAGCCACCCCGGTCAGTAACTGCCCCTGGACTGCCGATGCTCGAGCAGAACACGCGCAAGAACGAGCAAAACAGCAAAAAACAATTGTGGAAAAGAAAATTAAATGTTCTCCTATTTACTCTACAGCTCGAATGTTATTCATTCATAAAAAATAGAGCCGTTTGGGAAAATAACACATTACGGCCACTAGATGGAGCTGACAATCGCAGCAAAGAAATACCACCATATAAATGTCACCAGGAAGGAAAATTAGGGGGTAAGCGACACTTACTTCTGTGACAATTGTCATGAGAGGGGGTTGTCCTCACATTGGACGGAAATCCTCTGACTTCCTGTTGTGTCTACAGCAGGGGCGGACTGACCATTGGGACTTTCGGGCACTGCCCGAGGGCCCCATGCCACTAGAGGGCCCCATCAGGGTTGCCAGGCTCAGTAAAACCAGGGATAGTATGTAAAACCCAGGGTCCAATTAACAGACGGCCCTAAAGGGGGAATGATGGGGTCTGTGATATACGGAGGAGGACTTTGATGTAAGGGGGAACTGTAATGTAAGGGGGACTCTAATGGAAACCCTGATGTAAAGGGGGTAGTCTGATTGGGACTCTGGTGTGGTCTGGGAAGCTCTTATGGAGATTTTGGTGTAATGAGCACTCTGATTGGGAGCCTGATGTAAGGGGGGAGGGCTTTTATTTAAGGGGGATTCTGATGTAAGAGGATAGTCTCTTGTGGACTAAGGGGTGGGGGCTCTAATTTAAGGGTGGACTTTGATGGAGACACTGATAAAGGGGGACTCTGATGTAAGGGAAACTCTGATGGGGATCCTGATGTAAGAGGGAACTTTGTCTCAAGGGGATAATCTCATGTGGACTAAGGGGGCCCTGTTGTAAGGGTGGACTTTGATGAAGACTCTGGTGTAAGGGAGATTCTGATGTAAGGGGGGGGGGACTCCCATGGGGACCATGATGTAAGGGGATAGTCTCATGTGGACTAGGGGGGATTTGAGGGGGACTCTAATGTAGACTTTGATGTAAGGGGGGACTCTGATGTAAGAAGGACTCTGGTGTAAGGGGGGACTCTGATGTAAGGAGAGCTCTGGTGTAAGGGGGACTCTGATGAGAGTCTGATGTAAGGATGGACTTTGATGAAGACTCTGGTGTAAGGGAGATTCTGATGTAAGGGGGGACTCCCATGGGGACCATGATGTAAGGGGATAGTCTCATGTGGACTAGGGGGGATTTGAGGGGGACTCTAATGTAGATTTTGATGTAAGGGGGGACTCTGGTGTAAGGGGGACTCTGATGTAAGAGGGACTTTGGTGTAAGGGGGGGACTCTGGTGTAAGGGGGGACTCTGGTGTAAGGGGGACTCTGATGTAAGGTGGGACTCTGCTGTAAGGGGGACTCTGATGTAAGGGGGACTCTGGTGTAAGGGAGACTCTGATGTAAGGGGGACTCTGGTGTAAGGGGGGACTCTGATGGGCACCAGTTGATTCGGAGTTTCTGGCCTTTGATTGAAGTTCTCTCTGTTGTTCTGATTACCAAAAAATCTCCAAATAAAACGTCTTCATTCATTTCTAAAATGGATTATTTTGGGCCCCGGAATATTAGTAAAATATATAATGTGGCCCCGGTACTGAAGGGTTTGGGGCCCCCAGCTCCACCCTTTAGACCTAATGAGCTTTGGACCCTTGCAGTGGAAGGAGGAGGGGGGGGAACCAATGAAAGGTATTTTTTCTCAGAAGACTTTTGTATACATTTGATATCCCGGCGATCTTTGAGGCGAAGATCTGAAGAGAGCCGTGATTGGCCGGGACGAGGATCCTCGCGTTCGGGATTATTAATGGCCGGCAGGTGAATAGAGTACGAGAATTATTCACATCCGTCCGTTTATAGAGCGGCGGACAATTAACAGCTGACGGGGTGATAATAGGAATCTTCCCTCCACCTTAATGAGGCCTCCGGCGCGTCTCCACATGGGAGCGAGAAGGTGCTGACTGCGCACACCGCGCCGCCGGGTTCGTGTCTCATCATGCCGGGCCCGCGTCCTAACGGGGAGCTTTCGCCCATTAAATCTGCGAAATGTGTTTGGAGTCGTCAGCGCCGAGGAGGAGGAAAATGAGACGCGTTTCATGTCATTCCAAACACTGCGAATCTCCGGGGGCGGGGGGAGGAATGACGAGATCGGCGCCGTGTCCTCACCGCCCCCCCGAGAGAGGAGAACGATCGACCAACAAAACCGCTGAGCAGGAGATTAGGATTTCTATCATTGTTTCACTTTGTATCTTTTTATAGCATTTTGAATTGTTTTTATATAATTTTGTATTGCTTTGTATCATTTTATATCATTTTATATCACTTTGTATCGTTTTATATCATTTTGTAGTGTTTTTATATCATTTTGTATTGATGTGTATCATTTTATATCACTTTGTATCATTTTATATAACTTTGGATCGTTTTTTTTATATAATTTTGTATTGTTTTGTATCACTTTGGATCATTTTATATCATTTTGTATCATTTTATATCATTTTGCATTGTTTTTATATCACTTTGTATCATTTTATATAATTTTGTATTGTTTTTATATGATTTTGTATTGCTTTGTATCATTTTATATAACTTTGGATCGTTTGGTATCACTTTGTATCGTTTTTTATATCATTTTGTATTGTTTTGTATCACTTTGTATCGTTTTATATAATTTTGTATTGTTTTTATATAATTTTGTATTGCTTTGTATCATTTTATATCACTTTGTATCATTTTATATAACTTTGGATCGTTTGGTATCACTTTGTATCGTTTTTTATATCATTTTGTATTGTTTTGTATCACTTTGGCTCATTTTATATCATTTTGTATCGTTTTATATCATTTCACATTGTTTTTATATCACTTTGTATATTTTTTTATCATTTTGTATTGCTTTGTATCATTTTAAATCACTTTGTATCATTTTATATAATTTTGTATTGTTTTCATATCATTTTGTATTGCTTTGTATCATTTTATATCATTTCGCATTGTTTTAATATCACTTTGTATCATTTTATGTAATTTTGTATTGTTTTTATATCATTTTGTATTGCTTTGTATCATTTTATATCACTTTGTATCATTTTATATAACTTTGGATCGTTTGGTAACACTTTGTATCGTTTTTTATATCATTTTGTATTTTTTTGTATCATTTTGTATCGTTTTATATAATTTCGCATTGTTTTTATATCACTTTGTATCTTTTTTCATCATTTTGTATTGTTTTTATTTCATTTTGTATTGCTTTGTATCATTTTGTATTACTTTGTATCATTTCACATCACTTTGAATCGTTTGGTATCACTTTGTTTAGTTTTTGTATCACTTTTTATTGTTTTTTGTATCACTTTGTATCATTTTGTTTTAAATATGTTATTTGGAAAATTAACTATGAAAATAATGCAAACACCCAGCTTGGTTCACATCTAAGCATCCTGGTAATGCATGCAAAATCACACACTTTCCTGACACGCACCAAAAATCCACTACGGCAGACACATGGCAGTACCATTAACTGGCACCCCTTCACATCTGCAAATGCACGCGTTTTCGCGAACGCCCAACATTCCTTTTTTTATTTGGAAAAGAGCAGCGGCGGCCCGTCCATTAGGGGGCGGCGGAGCACCGCTCCCTCTATTCATGGTCGCCACGCCCATGCTCTATCCACGACAGCTATTTTGACAGGACACCACCACCCCCTGTTTATGAACCCTGCACCCTGTTCAACACACACTCCTGAACCCTGCACCCTGTATGACACACACTCCTGAACCCTGCACCCTGTGTGACACACACTCCTGAACCCTGCACCCTGTGTGACGCACTCCTGAACCCTGCACGCTGTATGACACACACTCCTGAACCCTGCACCCTGTGTGACACACACTCCTGAACCCTGCACCCTGTGTGACGCACTCCTGAACCCTGCACCCTGTATGACACACACTCCTGAACCCTGCACCCTGTATGACACACACTCCTGAACCCTGCACCCTGTGTGACGCACTCCTGAACCCTGCACGCTGTATGACACACACGCTCCTGAACTCTGCACCCTGTGCAACACACACTCCTTAACTCTGCATCCTGTACTTAACACACACTCCTGAACCCTGCACCCTGTGCAAAAAACACTCCTGAACCCTGCACCGTGTGATGCACTCCTGAACCCTGCACCGTGTGACGCACTCCTCAACCCTGCACCGTGTGCGACACACACTTCTGAACTCTGCACCCTGTCCGATGCACTCCTGAAACCTGTACCCTATCTGTCATGCATTCCTAAATTATGTATCCTGTACAATATGCATTTCTAAACCCTGTACCCTTGCGACACACACTCCGGAGCCCTGTGCAACATGCACGCCTGTATACTGCACCCTGTGCAGCACACAAACTCCTGAACTCTGCACCCTGTATGACACACACTCCTGGACCCTGCACGACACACACTCCTGAACCCTGCACCCTGTGCAATACACATTCCTGAACTCTGCACCCTGTACGACGCACACTCCTGAACTATGCACCCTGTGCTACGCACACTCCTGAACTCTGCACCCTGTGGGACACACACTCCTGAACTCTGCACCCTGTGCTACGCACACTCCTGAACTCTGCACCCTGTGGGACACACACTCCTGAACTCTGCACCCTGTACGACACACACTCCTGACCTCTGCACCCTGTGCGACACACACTCCTGAACTCTGCACCCTGTGCGACACACACTCCTGAACTCTGCACCCTGTGCGACGCACACTCCTGACCTCTGCACCCTGTACGACACACACTCCTGAGCCTTGTGCAACATGCACACCTGAATCCTGCACTCCTATGTGATATGCACTCTTGCACCCTGTGCGACACACATACTCCTGAGCTCTGCAGGGGCTTTGGAAAATAAAGCCCTGTATATACATGTAAATGTTCCTGATGAAGCGAGCCCCATAGCCTGAGAAACACGTTGAAGATTTGTTCCTCCACACGGCAGATGATTTGCCATTATCACAGTAATAATCTATGACTTCTATGTGGGATATAATTAGGTACTACGTTGGCGGAAGATAAATCGACTGATATAAGTATTTATGTGACGTCCAATTGTAACCCAACCCTGTGTGTGCAGGAAAGAAATGTTATTTGAATTGTTTTCTGATTTTAGAACATTTATATTAATAAAAGATTTGTTCTCCTAAATGATGATTTGAACGACTCTAATTAGCACCTGAAGAGTCGCTTGTTCTCCTTTATTTATGATATTGCAAAGGGCAAGGCGACAATCGTAATCAACAATCGCGGTGGAATTAAAGCTTGTTGGCCGCCATGCGCGCCGGTCTCGCGGCTCCTTCTTCTGTCCGCTGATACAAATATCTTTCTGTCCTTGGAAAAAATATTCTCCGTTACTCTTTCCTCCAGCGAGATCCGGATCACAACGCGTCCCTCTATCCGCACTTAGCGACTTCAGCTGATCCTCAATGGCTTGGACAGGATGGCTTAAGGACACAGGAAGCAACATCCAGTGTGTGTGTTGGGGGGGGGCAGTAATAACACAGCAAAGCCCCCCCCCCCTTGGGTTCTGTATCCCCCTGACTAAGCAGGGGACAAAAGCAGCAATTAACCCCTTCCCATCTAAGAAAAGGAGGGCCAGGCCGAGAGAAATGGCACGGCGCACGAAAGAGCCCCCCCTGTCCCCCCGTACGCCGGCATTGGTTAAACCCCAGGCCTGCAGTCTGTACTATATATAAAAAGGAAGTTAAAAGCAATCCGCTGCATGTATAGCTAATTCACTGTGGCTGACCTGCCCGGTGGGCGAATGAAGCTTCAGCCGGGATTTATGTGGCGGCGCACAAGGACAGTGGCGACGGCATCCGCGTCCCTGGGTACTGTCATGTGGAGCTCGACGCGGAAGGATTTTTTTTTTTTGTAGGGGTTAATTCGCGGACGCGAACGTGGGATCATCAATTTTTTTTTTTATATAATGTAACCATAAAAAGTCGTTGTAAAAAAAAATTTGGAGTAAGGAAATGAGGATTTCTAACATTGTATCACTTTGTATAATTTTATATCATTTTGTATAATTTTATATCAATTTCTATTGTTTTATATCATTTTGTATCACTCTGTATCATTTTTTATCACTTTGTATCGTTTTATATAATTTTGTATTGTTTTATATCATTTTGTATTGTTTTATATCATTTTGTATCATTTTATATAATTTTGTATCACTTTGTATAATTTTATATCATTTTGTATTGTTTTATATAATTTTGTATTGTTTCATATAATTTTGTATCATTTTATATAATTTTGTATCACTTTGCATAATTTTATATCATTTTGTATTGTTTTATATCATTTTGAACTATTTTATATAATTTTGTATCACTTTGTATAATTTTATATAATTTTGTATTGTTTTATATAATTTTGTATCATTTTATATAATTTTGTATCACTTTGTATAATTTTATATAATTTTGTATTGTTTCATATAATTTTGAACTATTTTATATAATTTTGTATCGCTTTGTATAATTTTATATAATTTTGTATTGTTTTATATAATTTTGTATTGTTTTATATAATTTTGTATAATTTAATATCGTTTTATATCACTTTGTATTGTTTTATATCATTTTGTATCACGTTTGTATTGTACAAATTTCGTTGACGAATTTTTGGATCCGAACTTCTTAGAGAACGGGTCGAATGTTCGTTAACTTTTGGTAACAATTACGAACATTCCTTATGATGAATAAGCAAACCCAAGAAGTCAGTACAGCACAGGGATGGTGGGAGCCCCTGATAATGAGCACAGCAGGGGTACCCCTTTCTGTGCTCATTATGAGGGGCTTCCACCATCCCTGTGCTATGCTGACTTCCTCCTGGGGCTGTACCCCTCGTTGTGCTCATTATGAGGGGCTCCCACCATCCCTGTGCTGTGCTGACTTCCTCCTGGGGCTGTACCCCCTGTTGTTCTCATTATGAGGGGCTCCCACCATCCCTGTCCTGTGCTGACTTCCTCCTGGGGATGTACCCCTTGTTGTGCTCATTATGAGGGGCTCCCACCATCCCTGTGCTGTGCTGACTTCCTCCTGGGGCTGTACCCTCTGTTGTGCTCATTATGAGGGGCTCCCACCATCCCTGTGCTATGCTGACTTCCTCCTGGGGCTGTACCCCTTGCTGTGCTCATTATGAGGGGCTCCCACCTTCCCTGTGCTGTGCTGACTTCCTCCTGGGGCTGTACCCCTTGTTGTGCTCATTATGAGGGGCTCCCACCATCCCTGTGCTGTGCTGACTTCCTCCTGGGGCTGTACCCCCTGTTGTGCTCATTATGAGGGGCTACCACCTTCATTGTGCTGTGCTGACTTCCTCCTGGGGCTGTACCCCTTGTTGTGCTCATTATGAGGGGCTCCCACCATCCCTGTGCTGTGCTGACTTCCTCCTGGGGCTGTACCCCCTGTTGTGCTCATTATGAGGGGCTCCCACCTTCTCTGTGCTGTGCTGACTTCCTCCTGGGGCTGTACCCCTTGTTGTGCTCATTATGAGGGGCTCCCACCATCCCTGTGCTGTGCTGACTTCCTCCTGGGGCTGTACCCCCTGTTGTGCTCATTATGAGGGGCTCCCACCTTCCCTGTGTTGTGCTGACTTCCTCCTGGGGATGTACCCCTCGTTGTGCTCATTATGAGGGGCTCCCACCATCCCTGTGCTGTGCTGACTTCCTCCTGGGGCTGTACCCCCTGTTGTGCTCATTATGAGGGGGCTCCCACCATCCCTGTGCTGTGCTGACTTCCTCCTGGGGCTGTACCCCCTGTTGTGCTCATTATGAGGGGCTCCCACCATCCCTGTGCTGTGCTGATTTCCTCCTGGGGCTGTACCCCCTGTTGTGCTCATTATGAGGGGCTCCCACCTTCCCTGTGTTGTGCTGACTTCCTCCTGGGGATGTACCCCTCGTTGTGCTCATTATGAGGGGCTCCCACCATCCCTGTGCTGTGCTGACTTCCTCCTGGGGCTGTACCCCCTGTTGTGCTCATTATGAGGGGCTCCCACCATCCCTGTGCTGTGCTGACTTCCTCCTGGGGCTGTACCCCTTGCTGTGCTCATTATGAGGGGCTCCCACCTTCCCTGTGCTGTGCTGACTTCCTCCTGGGGCTGTACCCCTTGTTGTGCTCATTATGAGGGGCTCCCACCATCCCTGTGCTGTGCTGACTTCCTCCTGGGGCTGTACCCCCTGTTGTGCTCATTATGAGGGGCTCCCACCATCCCTGTGCTGTGCTGACTTCCTCCTGGGGATGTACCCCTCGTTGTGCTCATTATGAGGGGCTCCCACCATCCCTGTGCTGTGCTGACTTCCTCCTGGGGCTGTACCCCCTGTTGTGCTCATTATGAGGGGCTCCCACCATCCCTGTGCTGTGCTGACTTCCTCCTGGGGCTGTACCCCCTGTTGTGCTCATTATGAGGGGCTCCCACCATCCCTGTGCTGTGCTGACTTCCTCCTGGGGCTGTACCCCCTTTTGTGCTCATTATGAGGGGCTCCCACCATCCCTGTGCTGTGCTGAGTTCCTCCTGGGGATGTACCCCTTGCTGTGCTCATTATGAGGGGCTCCCACCATCCCTGTGCTGTGCTGATTTCCTCCTGGGGATGTACGCCTTGTTGTGCTCATTATGAGGGGCTCCCACCATCCCTGTGCTGTGCTGATTTCCTCCTGGGGCTGTACCCCCTGTTGTTCTCATTATGAGGGGCTCCCACCATCCCTGTCCTGTGCTGACTTCCTCCTGGGGATGTACCCCTTGTTGTGCTCATTATGAGGGGCTCCCACCATCCCTGTGCTGTGCTGACTTCCTCCTGGGGCTGTACCCCTTGTTGTGCTCATTATTAGGGGCTCCCACCTTCCCTGTGTTGTGCTGATTTCCTCCTGGGGATGTACCCCTCGTTGTGCTCATTATGAGGGGCTCCCACCATCCCTGTGCTGTGCTGACTTCCTCCTGGGGCTGTACCCCCTGTTGTGCACATTATGAGGGGCTCCCACCATCCCTGTGCTGTGCTGACTTCCTCCTGGGGCTGTACCCCCTTTTGTGCTCATTATGAGGGGCTCCCCCCATCCCTGTGCTGTGCTGACTTCCTCCTGGGGCTGTACCCCCTTTTGTGCTCATTATGAGGGGCGCCCCCCATCCCTGTGCTGTGCTGACTTCCTCCTGGGGCTGTACCCCTCGTTGTGCTCATTATGAGGGGCTCCCACCATCCCTGTGCTGTGCTGACTTCCTCCTGGGGCTGTACCCCCTTTTGTGCTCATTATGAGGGGCTCCCACCATCCCTGTGCTATGCTGACTTCCTCATGGGGCTGTACCCCTCGTTGTGCTCATTATGAGGGGCTCCCCCCATCCCTGTGCTGTGCTGACTTCCTCCTGGGGCTGTACCCCCTGTTGTGCTCATTATGAGGGGCTCCCACCATCCCTGTGCTGTGCTGACTTCCTCCTGGGGCTGTACCCCCTTTTGTGCTCATTATGAGGGGCTCCCACCATCCCTGTGCTGTGCTGACTTCCTCCTGGGGCTGTACCCCCTGTTGTGCTCATTATGAGGGGCTCCCACCATCCCTGTGCTGTGCTGACTTCCTCCTGGGGCTGTACCCCCTTTTGTGCTCATTATGAGGGGCTCCCCCCATCCCTGTGCTGTGCTGACTTCCTCCTGGGGCTGTACCCCCTTTTGTGCTCATTATGAGGGGCTCCCCCCATCCCTGTGCTGTGCTGACTTCCTCCTGGGGCTGTACCCCCTTTTGTGCTCATTATGAGGGGCGCCCCCCATCCCTGTGCTGTGCTGACTTCCTCCTGGGGCTGTACCCCCTTTTGTGCTCATTATGAGGTGCTCCCACCATCCCTGTGCTGTGCTGACTTCCTCCTGGGGCTGTACCCCCTTTTGTGCTCATTATGAGGTGCTCCCACCATCCCTGTGCTGTGCTGAGTTCCTGCCGGGTTTGTTTGTAGCCCCTTAGTTCGTATTTCGTAAATTTGTGTACGAAATTCAATTTGGATTGAATACGATTTTTCAAGATTTTTTTTTTTTAGCCGTCAATTCTTTTTTTTCTTCAACGGGAAGCCCACTGACTGTGATGACTCATCGGTTGTTAAGGATGCGGCGGCCCCCTCCTTAGCAACCAGCTATATACAGTGGAACCTTGGATTACGAGTATAATCCGTTTTTTAGGAGAATGCCCGTAATATCAAAGCGAGTTTTCCCATTGAAGTCAATGGAAACTAAAATAATTAGTTCCGTATTGACTTGACAATGGGATGCAATACCGCATGTGGCCAGAGATGGGTGGGGGCACCGGAGAGCCTTGGAAATGCCCGGAACAGCCTGGGGACAGCTCGGATGACCTCGGCAAACGTCGGAAAGGCTCGGAGACTGAGTATTTCCGTGTCTTTCCGAGCATTGGCGAACGGCGGTGATCGTCACCGTTCGGCTCTGCTCGGCTCCGGCGCCCCCACACACGTCAGGCCAAACGCGGTACTGCAGGCTCTATTAGGTGGAATTAGGTTGACAACACTCGCAAACCTAGTCAGAATTAAAAAAAAAAGTTACCCGAAAATCGAATTGCTCTCAAACCAAGTTACTCTTAAACCGAGGTTCCATGGCAACGTATTGCAACCAAAAAAGAGTCGCATCAGATGTAAAAAAAAATTGCCACGCAGCTCGTTGAGGTGATGGGGGCGGGGTCACTGACGTCTTATTTTGAAAAGGTTTTCAAGCTCCGGTCATCGAAGAGTTAAAAGCGAAGGGATGAAAGTGATCTATTTGTTGAATATTTGATACAATTCGCAAGATAATAACCCTTCTTAGCGTTTCTATCCCCAGACAATATATAATTTATAATTACCATGGAGACCGGCGAGAGCGCCTGCTCTGCCGTCTACTTAGCGTAGCGTTTTGCTCCTGTCTAGGCAAAGCCCCCCCCCCCCCGATTCTAATATTCTGCGCCGTTGTCGCCGTTCCCATCCCCCCCCCCTCCACACTCCGATACGCCTTCTCTGTCCTCATCCCAGATTTGTTTTCTCGGATAGTACTTTGATTTTTTATTTCTCGCCCACCACACAATCTCTTATTCCCCAGCTGCAGGAGCACTTTAATAACGCGAAAAAAATAATTAACACAACCTGAACGCACAGCGCGCCGCAGTGTGCCAGGATACGGGCCGACCACGCGCGCACAGAACGCCCCCCGCTCGCTTCACAATTCAGCTGTTATTTTGTAAAATCTTTTGGTAAAGAATTTTTTTTTTTTAACTCGTGCAGAGTCGTCGTCGAACCGCAAATCCAGGGTCATGCGTCCCGGTGCAACTCCGTCGCGAGCGCAACGTGCCAAAGGTTGGACGGGGAGCGATATTAGCTAGATTCGCGGTTGTCATAGGAACCGCTCGCAGCCCTCCTGAGAAACTCAAACATTAGGAAGGCTTTTTTTGGAGGAAAGTTGACTTTGGCTTTTAGCAAAAAAAAAAAAAAAAGACACAACAGAGAATAAGGCCACCTGGTTCACGTATGCGCATACGCATTTGCACGCACGCCGCGTCACGGGTAGAGCAGCCCAAAACTCGTTACTCCACCCCAAACTCGCTCATTTATGTCTCTATGGACCTTGCTTCGTCCACTGGTCCAAACCATTTGGTGGAAGGGGGATTATGGTGTGTGGGGGGAGTGGGGGAATTATGGTGTGTGGGGGGAGGGGGGATTATGGTGGGGTGTTGTTTTTCAGGGGTTGGGCTTGGCCCCTTAGTTCCAGTAAAGGGAACACTTAAGGCGTCGGCATACCAAGACATTTTGGACAATTTCATGCTCCCAACTTTGTGGGAGGAGTTTGTGGATGGCCCCTTCCTGTTCCAACATGACTGCCCACCAGTGTACAACTGGTGGACCTTGCTTTGTACACTGGTGCGCAGTCATGTTGGAACAGGAAGGGGCCGTCCCCAAACTGTTCCCACAAAGTTGGGAGCATGAAAAGGTCCAAAATGTCTTGGTATACCGACGCCTTAAGAGTTCCCTTCACCGGAACTAAGGGGCCAAGCCCAACCCCTGAAAAACAACCCCCCACCACAATCCCCCCTCCCCCACACCATAATCCCCCCTTCACCAAATGGTTTGGACCAGTGGACGAAGCAAGGTCTATAATGACATAGATGAGCGAGTTTGGGGTGGAGTAGCGAGTTTTGGGCTGCTCTACCGGTGACGCGGCGTGCATGCAAACGCGCATGCACATATGTGAACGGGGGGGGGGGGCTTATTCTCTGTTGTCTCTTTTTTTGCTAATAGCCAAAGTCAACTTTCCTCCAAAAAAAGCCTTCTTAATGTTTGAGTTTCTCAGGAGGGCTGCGAGCGGTTCCTATGACAACCGCGAATCCAGCTAATATGGCTCCCCGTCCAACCTTTGGCACATTGCGCTCGCGATGGCGTTGCACTGGAACTAGGGGGCAAAGCCCAACCCCTGAAAATACAACACCATAATCCCCTCTTGGACCAGCGCACAAAGCAAGGTCCATAAAGAGTTGGTTGAGCGAGTTTGGGGTGGAGGAACTTGGCTGACCTCAACCCGATAGATAGATCCCATCCATACATGCTGCCGCTGGATACCGGGTCCAGATTTGTGACCAGAGCGTGCTTTCTCATAACCCTCCGCTGATAATTCTCCGACCTCAGACAGATGAAATGTGAGCAAAACCTTATTACGGTCTTGGGGACGTCCATTGTAAATGTCATCAGCCGTTCATCATCACTGCCTAAAGACGTTTATATACATGGAGTTTATGGTCATCGAGCTCGCCTGCCGATCTTCTTGAGTGAAAAATGGCAAACCCAGAAAACGGATTTCACCAAAGAGTATTAAAAGAGAACTACAATCCGCTGCCTTCAGACCCGTCACAAACACATCCCCAACCTAATTTGAGTCCCAGGCCAAAGTAAGAAAAAAAATGGGCAAAAATTGGGACATTACGACAACATTTCACCATTTTTAATTAGAAGTATTGGAATCGATGGGAAAGGCGGGATTAAAGGGAACTTTGTCCTTTTTTCATTTTTGGAGTAGAGGCTTGATCTCACCCAAAGCTCTACAAAGCCTCCAGGATCCAGTGAATCTTCTACAGAAGGGGTTCTTACATTTCTTTTTAATTAATTTAATTTAAAAAAAAAGAACAAAGTTCCCATTGATTCCAATAATTCAAATACAAATTGGTGAAATGTTGTCGAAATGTCCTAATTTTTGCCAATTTTTTTTTACTTTGGCCTGGGACTCAAATTAGGTTGCGGAAGACTCGACTGTGTAGCCAAGTCTCTTCTTGGCTCCATGTAAGGAAATTATTGTCCTATTTGGGTTCTTACATTGCTTTTTAATTAAAAAAGGACCCAAATAGGACAACCATTTCCTTACATGGAGCCAAGAAGAGACTTGGCTACACAGTCGAGTCTTCCGCAACCTAATTTGAGTCCCAGGCCAAAGTAAAAAAAAATTGGCAAAAATTAGGACATTTCGACAACATTTCACCAATTTGTATTTGAATTATTGGAATCAATGGGAACTTTGTTCTTTTTTTTTTTAATGTAGAGGTTTGATCCCACCCAAAGCTCTACAAAGCCTCCAGGATCCAGTGAATCTTCTACAGAAGGGATTCTTACATTTCTTACATTTTTTTTTATTTGAGGATCCAAATAGGACAATTATTTCCTTACAAGGATCCAAGAAGATATGAAAAGACTTGGCTATGCAGTCAAGTGGTGACCCATCACAAACACATCCGCAACCTAATTTGAGTCCAGGCCAAAGTCTAAAAATTTGGGGAAAAATTGGGACATTACGACAACATTTCACCAATTTTTTATTTGAATTATTGAAATCGATGGAGAGAGGAGAAATTAGAAGGGAACTTTGTCCTTGTTTTATTTTTAGAGTAGAGGCTTGATGTCACCCAAAGCTCTACAAAGCCTCCAGGGTCCAGTGAATCTTCTACAGAAGGGATTCTTGCATTTCTTAATTGTTTTTCTTTTATTTGAGGACCCAAATAGGACAATTATTTCCTTATATAGAGCCAAGAAGAGATGAAGAGCCTCGTCTACACAGTCAAGTGGTGACCCGTCACAAACACATCCCCAACCTAATTTGAGTCCCAAGCCAAAGTAAACAAAATGGGCAAAAATTGGGACATTACGACAACATTTCACCATTTTTAATTAGAACTATTGGAATCGATGGGAAAGGCGGGATTAAAGGGAACTTTGTCCTTTTTTCATTTTTAGAGTAGAGGCTTGATCTCACCCAAAGCTCTACAAAGCCTCCAGGGTCCAGTGAATGAATCTTCTACAGAAGGGGTTCTTACATTTCTTTTTAATTAAAAAAAAATATTTTGAGGACCCAAATAGGACAATAATTTCCTTACATTGAGCCAAGAAGAGACTTGGCTACACAGTCGATTCTTCCGTAACATAATTTGAGGCCCAGGCCAAAGTCAAAAAAATTGGCAAAAATTAGGACATTTCGACAACATTTCACCAATTTTTATTTGAATTATTGGAATCAATGGGAACTTTGTTCTTTTCTTTTTTAATGTAGAGGATTGATCTCACCCAAAGCTCTACAAAGCCTCCAAGGTCCAGTGAATCTTCTACAGAAGGGATTCTTGCATTTCTTACATTTTTTTTTATTTGAGGACCCAAATAGGACAATCATTTCCTTACAAGGATCCAAGAAGATATGAAAAGACTTGGCTATGCAGTCAAGTGGTGACCCATCACAAACACATCCGCAACCTAATTTGAGTCCAGGCCAAAGTCTAAAAATTTGGGGAAAAATTGGGACATTACGACAACATTTCACCAATTTTTTATTTGAATTATTGGAATCGATGGAGAGAGGAGAAATTAGAAGGTAACTTTGTCCTTGTTTTATTTTTAGAGTAGAGGCTTGATCTCACCCAAAGCTCTACAAAGTCTCCAGGTTCCAGTGAATCTTCTACAGAAGGGATTCTTGCATTTCTTACATTTTTTTCTTTATTTGAGGACCCCAATAGGACAATTATTTCCTTACAAGGATCCAAGAAGATATGAAGAGACTTGGCTATGCAGTCAAGTGGTGACCCATCACAAACACATCCGCAACCTAATTTGAGTCCAGGCCAAAGTCTAAAAATTTGGGGGAAAATTGGTACATTACGACTAGGGTTGTCCCGATACCGATACTAGTATCGGTATCGGGTCCGATACCGAGTATTTGCGGGAGTGCTTGTACTCCCGCAAATACCGCCGATGCCTAATCCGGATACTTTTTTTTTTTTTTTTTTCGGAGTGGGGGCGGAATGGGGGCGGAGAGAGGGCAGAGAGTGGGCGGAAAGGGGGCGGGAACCGATCGCAGAGGAGACTGAGGGGGCAGCGAGGAAGGCGGATTGGAGGCGGAGAGGAGGCGGAGAGGAAGCGAAGAAGAAAGCGGAGAGCAGAGCAGTCCCCAGGTATGTATAAAATCACACTGGATCATTGGAGAGCTGCTTCTGCTGCCGCTGCCGCTGCCGCCGCCGTCTAGCTGTTCGGCGCTTAAGCCAGGGAACATAACAGCTTTCATTTGAATAGCTGCTGTTCCCTGCCGCGCGTCGTCATGCCCCCCCCCCCTTGTCGGGCGCTTTTCCCAGGATTGGACAGGTGATCTGTCTATCAAAGTGCCCGGACAAGGGGGAGGGGCCATGACGACGCGCGGCAGGGAACAGCAGCTATTCAAATGAAAGCTGTTATGTTCTGCTGAGCGCCGAACAACTAGACGGCGGGGGAGCCATACCTGCATAGGATGGGGGAGACATGGCTTCATCTGGGGGGCAGACATGACTGCATATGAGGGGGGAATTATGGCTGCATTTGGGGGGAGACATGGCTGCATATGGGGGGGGACTGCATATGAGGGGGAGACATGGCTTCATATGGGGGGCAGACATGACTGCATATGAGGGGGGAGTTATGGCTGCATTTGGGGGGGAGACATGGCTGCATATGGGGGGGAGTCATGACTGCATATGGGGGGGAGTCATGACTGCATATGAGGGGGAGACATGGCTTCATATGGGGGGGGAGACATGACTGCATATGAGGGGGGAGTTATGGCTGCATTTGGGGGGAGACATGGCTGCATATGGGGGGGACACAAGGCTGCATTTGGGGCGCATTGCTGCATTTAAAAAAAAGTATCGGTATTCGGAATCGGCGAGTACATAAAAAAAAGTATCGGTACTTGTACTCGGTCCTAAAAAAGAGGCATCGGGACAACCCTAATTACGACAACATTTCACCAATTTTTTATTTGAATTATTGGAATCGATGGGAGAGGAGAAATTGGAAGGAAACTTTGTCCTTGTTTCATTTTTAGAGTAGAGGTTTGATCTCACCCAAAGCTCTACAAAGCCTCCAGGGTCCAGTGAATCTTCTACAGAAGGGATTCTTGCATTTCTTAAATTTTTTTGATTTTATTTGAGGACCCAAATAGGACAATCATTTCCTTACATGGAGCCAAGAAGGGAAGAAGAGCCTCGGCTACACAGTCAAGTGGTGACCAATAACAAACACATCTGCAACCGAGTCCCAGGCCAAAGTCTACAAATTTGGGGAAAAATTGGCACATTATGACAACATTTCACCAATTTTAATTTGAATTATCGATTGAAACTTTGTTCTTTTTTTGTTTAGAGTAGAGGCTTGATCCCACCCAAAGCTCTACAGAGCCTCCAGGTTCCAGTGAATCTTCTACAGAAGGGGTTCTTACATTTCTTACATTATATTTTATTTTTTACCATCCCAACCAAAGCTCTACAAAGTCTCCAGGCTTCAGGATCCAAACCAGAACTTTGGATTCTGAGAAACAAAAAGGCTGTTTTCTCCACATCAGCCATAAATCCTGGATCCCCCTCGCTATGTGTAGCTGAGAATCCTAGGTGACAGGTACACCCCGTTTACAGTTCTGCCAGCCGGTGCTTCCCACCAGCAACCCACCAACCCTGTATTACACTTTGGCATGAACAACCTGCATTCCCCATCAATATGAGGTCTAGACCTCGTCACGTAGCGTGCCTTCACATAACCCCATGCTTGTAATATTCTTTGACTTAGACAGAGGCAATTTGAGCAAAATTACATTACGATCTGGGAATGTTCACTGTAAATGTCATCAGCCGTTCATCACTGCCTAAAGACTTTAATATATATATGGAGTTTAAGATCATTGACCTTCCAACAGCCTGTCGATCTCAAGTGAAAAATGACAAATCAGGAAAACAGATTTCACTTATAAGTATTAAAAGGGAGTTAAATGCCGCTTTCTTCATTTTGGATGAACCCAATCATTAAAGGTGAAGGCCACCTACAGACATAAGACAACACTCACCAGATTTGGGAACAATTTGACATGCCCAAAAATGTTATGGTTAACTTCCTTTGCAGGTTTCATTTATTAAGGAACCAATCGGGAGTATCTACTAAAACTGGAGACTACAGAATCTGGAGCAGCTCTGCATAGAAACCAATAATGACATGAATGGCAGGAGCCAAGGTTTCCCAGCCGAACATTGCCCAAAGCATCACACTGCCTCCATCGGATTGCCTTTTTCCCCCATAGTGCATCCTGGTGCCATCTCTTCTCTAGGTAAGTGACGCACACAAACCCGGCCATCCACATGATGAACAATAAAATGTAATTCATCAGACCAGCCTCCCCACCACCTCCATCAATGAGCCTTCCCTCCCCCACCTCTATCACTGAGAATTCTCTCCCCACCTCCATCAATGAGCCTTCTCTCCCCACCTCCATCAATGAGTCTTCTCTCCCCACCTCCATCAATGAGCCTTCCCTCCCCACCGCCATCAATGAGCCTTCTCTCCCCACCTCCATCAATGAGCCTTCTCTCCCCTCCTCCATCAATGAGCCTTTTCTCCCCACCTCCATCAATGAGCATTTACCCCACCTCCATCAATGAGCCTTCCCCCCCACCCCCATCAATGAGCCTCCCCACCTCCATCAATGAGCCTTCCCTCCCCACCTTCATCACTAAGCCTTCCCTCACCACCTCCATCAATGAGCATTTACACCACCTCCATCAATGAGCCCTCCCTCCCCACCTCCATCAATGAGTCTTCCCTCCCCACCTCCATCAATGAGCCCTCCCTCCCCACCTCCATCAATGAGCCTCCCCTCCCCACCTCTATCAATGAGCCTTCCCTTACCACCTTCATCAATGAGTCTTCCCTCCCTACCTCTATCAATGAGCCTTCCCTTACCACATCCATCAATGAGCCTCCCCTCACCACCTCCATCAATAAACCGCCCCTCCCCACCTCCATCACTGAGCCTTCCCTCCCCACCTCCATCAATAAACCTTCCCTCCCCACTTCTATCAATGAGCCTTCCTCCCCCACATCCATCAATGAGTTTTCCCTCCCCCTCCTCGATCAATGAGTCTTCCCTCTCTACCTCCATCAATGAGCCTTCCCTCCCCACCTCCATCAATGAGTCTTCCCTCCCCACCTCCATCAATGAGTCTTCCCTCCCCACCTCCATCAATGAGCCTTCCCTCCCCACCTCCATCAATGGGCCTTTCCTCACCACCTCCATCAATGAGCCTTCCCCTCCACCAATGAGCCTTCCCCTCCCCACCTCCATCAATGAGCCTTCCCTCCCAACCTTCATCAATGAGCCTTCCCTCCCCACCTCCATCAATGGGCCTTCCCTCACCACCTCCATCAATGAGCCTTCCCCTCCACCAATGAGCCTTCCCCTCCCCACCTCCATCAATGAGCTTTCCCTCCCAACCTTCATCAATGAGCCTTCCTTCCCCACCTTCATCAATGAGCCTTCCTTCCCCACCTCCATCAATGAGCCTCCCCCCACCAACCTCCATCAATGAGCCTTCCCTCCCCACCTCCATCAATGAGCCTTCCCTCCCCCACCTCCATCAATGAGCCTTCCCTCCTCACCTTCATTAATAAGCCCCCCCGCCAATTACCTCAATCAATGAGCCTTCGCTCCTCATTTCCATCAATGAGCCTTTGCTCCCCCACCTCCATTAATGAGCCTTCTGCTGTCTAAACTTCTGCCAACAAAAATTGGAGAGCTGGTTCTCAATTTTTCAGACGAAACAAATTCTGATCGTCTGTAGCAATTCAAATGCGCAAAATTCCAACGCACGCTCGGAAAACAATTCGACGCATGCTTGGAAGCATTGAACTTTTTTCTTCTCGGCTCATCGTATTGTTTTACGTCACCGGCGTGCTCGACGGTTCAGAGAACTTTTGTGTGACCGTGTGTATGCAAGCCAAGCTTGAGTGGAATTCCGTCGGAAAAACCATCCAAGGCTTTTTTCGACGGAAAATACGATCGTGTGTACGCGGCAATAACTTGAAGGATCCGATGTTTTGTTTGCTTTATGCTGTAGGCCTGGTGTACAAAGACCTCCTGCCATGAGAACCGTGTTTACTTGCTGCTTTGCCGAATAAAAGTGCCGGACGAAATGGTATGTCCAATGCATGGTTTACCGCTGCCAATACCAGTTGCGCCGGCCCCCCTTATACTAGATACATAAATATATAATCTTCATATTAAATCATTTTCTTGGATTGCACTGAAGCCAGGAATAGAATTCACACATGAACAATCTCGATAACTACAGAGCAACACAATTAGGAGCTAGCTCAATTTCATTTTAAGCGTCCAGAGTAGAGTTGTCCCAAATTTGGAATGGATATTACTGAGTTGTTGCTTTTAACACTATGGAGTAAACTAGCTGTGTATGCATTTTTATATTTATTTTTTATTTTTATTTTGCAATGTGAATATCTCCTGTGATCATCAGCTCCATCAAGTGGCCCTTATTTGGTACTTTTTTTTTTCTTTCATTGGGGTATTTCAGGAAAATACCTCCTTATGGCCACTAGATGGAGCTGATAATAACCATAGGAGATAATCAAATGAGCAAAAATATGGTGAATATTTGTGGTGCGTAAGACATCGTCACTTGGATCCCACTTCCAAGCTCTCCAGATACTGGGATATCTCCTGTCCAATATCGGGTAGACACCGTACACTGAATCTCCAGGCCGGATCCTTAGTGCACCCCCTTGACTTGGCTCAAAAACTGCTTCCAGGTACAAAAAGGCCAACCCAGCTCCTCCTGAGCTGGGACCTCGATGAGCTCTCTACAATGGGTCCCTCAGCTCCCACTGAGCTGGAACTTTAATTAATCCTCCGTGAGAGGCTCCTTGGCACCCACTGAGCTTGGACCATAAAAAGCTTTCTGCAGGTTTCAGCCGACCTGCCCACAAGGGCAACAGCTCTTCAGACTGGGATCTTCTCCTCCAGGACAAGGACCCTATTCCTCGAGGCCTCAGACTATTTATCTCTTTCTCAGCTACCTACTGGGCACTTCCCCTCCCAGGGATTGGCTGAGACTTCATAAATATTCAGACCCAGGGACTGCCTCTTGCAACCCACTAAATTCTAGATCCTACTAGAAGGCAGCAGTGGTGTCACTAGGGGGGGCCAGAGGGGGCCATGACCCCCAAAATTATACTGTGTTCCCAAATTAAAAGAAACTGACACCGGGACTCCTGAAGCCTGCAGCCTGTGAGACCCAGAGCAGACAGAAATAATCACACATCGCTCCACTGTTTACAGAGGAGGCAAAATGACTACATTTACAGGAACATCTCCAGCAAGCTATTCTATGAGGGTGCTACACGGATGTAGCACCCTGGTCTTGGGCAGGGTTGTTCACAAATTTAGTTTGCTAGGTGGTAACCAGCCTGGCTGATTGTTAGGGAGATCCACTGACCTTTTCCTAAGCCTGGGTTTGATGCACCTCTTTCTACTGTCACTAGGTGGCGTTGTTACCTGTGGCGTTCGATGGACAAGGGCATGGTAAATCCGGACCAGGAGTGGCCATCATCATCTAGGTTGCTGCAATCAGGATGTGTGCGGTGACTGTGCTTTGCCGCCATCATCAACCAGTGGCCCTTTCGGCAGGGCTGGACTGGGACAAAAATTTGGCCCTGGACTTCATCCAGTCTGGCCCACTTTGACAGGTCTCTCCCATGGCAGCCGGACAACTCCCGCACCTCCCCCCCCCCCCGGCCACCCAAGCCTCCTCTCCCCCTTCACTAGCCACTGTTAGAGTAGAACGGCTGGTACTGGTACTCTTATCATTATTATTTCACCCGGGGCAAAAAATCAGTTCGGTGCCCCCCCTTATGGGACAAGATTAGGCAGAAGTGAGAAACTCCCAGGCCATAGCTGTTGAGTCAGCTGTCTGTCCCCCCTGCTCCTCTGTCCCCCCCAAGGTGAGCACTGCAGGGAGGGAGAGGAGGTGAGTGCTGCGGGGAAGGAGAGACAGAGGAGCGGAGGTCTGCTGTCACTGAAGCCGGGCCACTGAGCCATCGGCCCACCAGGAAACTCCCTGTAGTCCCAATGGCCAGTCCATCCCTGGTGGTCACCTTATCAAAGAAGGGCTCCAGAGATCAGAAACTGGCAGGATCAACAGTTATTGATTAAACATCGACTTGCACCATAATACGAATTCTTGTATAACTTAATTATTATCAAATATTCACTTTAAATTGCCCGGGTGGCAGTTTCAATTTTAAAATGTAAGAAAACCCATGAAGTGTAACGGGATGGAGGCGGCCGACGTTGGCAAAGGGCCGTATCTCATCTTTTGCAGCGGCTCCTCGTATTATAAAGGAAGGAAGCGGTTTAATCAAAAAGCCGAGGAGAGATGTAGAGACATCACTCAGAGACGAGGGATTCCAGGCGGTGCTGCCGGTTCCAGATTGATGGAGCGTCATAAAATGATTCCCCCCCCAACCTTGACCTCGGTGTCATCTAATGTGCCACAAACGCTCCACGTCCGGCAATATCCCGAGTGATTACCGGAGTGTAACCGGGAGAGCAGGAGACGCTCTCCTCTATTTTTTAACCCTGCTGCAAAAAAAATGATTATTGGTACAATAGAGTCAGGGCTCTAAACGCTACCTGAGCACAGTAACGTTAAGGTCCTCTGTCCCTCAAAACTGGGGTAATAGAGTGGGCAAGTTAGGCGGCCGCGAGGGCCCCAGTGAGTGTGAGGCTTTAGGCAACCGCCTAATTTGCCTAATAAAAGAGCCGCCTCTGGTGGCCGGTGAGGGTATATTTGTCAATGCTGTGAAATCTCTCTTTCTAAGTCATCATCCATACACAGCTCATGACCACAGATGAGACGAGAGATGGAGAGGGGGGGGGGGGCGTAAACAAACTGTGCCCATCAAACGCAGCTACTGTACCCACAAATTGACGCCACTGTGCCATTAGACGCAGCTACTGTAACAATCAATTGCCGCCACTGTGCCCATCAATTGCCGCCAGTGTGTCACATCAATTGCCGCCAGTGTGTCACATCAATTGCCGCCACTGTGCCCATCAATTGCCGCCACTGTGCCCATCAATTGCCGCCAGTGTGCCCATCAATTGCCGCCAGTGTGCCCATCAATTGCCGCCACTGTGCCCATCAATTGCCGCCACTGTGCCCATCAATTGCCTCCAGTGTGTCCCATAAATTGCCGTCAGTGTGCCCATCAATTGCTGCCAGTGTGCCCATCAATTGCCTCCAGTGTGTCCCATCAATTGCCTCCAGTGTGTCCCATCAATTGCCACCAGTGTGCCCATCAATTGCCACCAGTGTGCCCCATCAATTGCCACCAGTGTGCCCCATCAATTGACGCCACTGTGCCCATCAATTGCCGCCACTGTGCCCATTGACGCCAGTGTGTCTCATCAATTGCCTCCAGTGTGTTCCATAAATTGCCGTCAGTGTGCCCATCAATTGCCTCCAGTGTGCCCATCAATTGCCGCCAGTGTGCCCATCAATTGCCACCAGTGTGCCCATCAATTGCCACCAGTGTGCCCATCAATTGCCACCAGTGTGCCCATCAATTGCCAGCCAGTGTTTCCCATCAATTGCCGCCAGTGTGTCCCATCAATTGACGCCACTGTGCCCATCAATTGCCTCCAGTGTGTCCCATAAATTGCCGTCAGTTTGCCCATCAATTGCTGCCAGTGTGCCCATCAATTGCCACCAGTGTGCCCATCAATTGCCACCAGTGTGCCCAGCAATTGCCACCAGTGTGCCCAGCAATTGCCACCAGTGTGCCCAGCAATTGCCTCCAGTGTGTCCCATAAGTTGCCGTCACTGTGCCCATCAATTGCCACCAGTGTGCCCATCAATTGCCACCAGTGTGCCCATCAATTGCCAGCCAGTGTTTCCCATCAATTGCCGCCAGTGTGTCCCATCAATTGACGCCACTGTGCCCATCAATTGCCTCCAGTGTGTCCCATAAATTGCCGTCAGTTTGCCCATCAATTGCTGCCAGTGTGCCCATCAATTGCCACCAGTGTGCCCATCAATTGCCACCAGTGTGCCCAGCAATTGCCACCAGTGTGCCCAGCAATTGCCACCAGTGTGCCCAGCAATTGCCTCCAGTGTGTCCCATAAGTTGCCGTCACTGTGCCCATCAATTGCTGCCACTGTCCCCCCCCCCCCCCGTCCCCCGTCCTTGACTTACCTGTCTCGGGTCAGCTCTGTCCTCCACGCTCTCTCCGAGTCCTGGATGTCTTCTCCCATCTTCTTCTGCTACGATTGGACACCTGATAGGCGTCCAATCACAGCGCCTGCCGCTTCAGCCAATCAGGTGACAGGTAACCAGACCCAGTGCACCTGATTGGCTGAGAGGCGGGTCAGTGTTAGGGAAGCGATTTATTGGCTTCCCTAACACAACACTGAGTAAACCGCTGTTTACCAATTTGGAAGCCTATTAGAGCCCACGGCCGCCGCTGTAATTCAGATGCCCGGCGCTCCGACAATGGGCCGGACACCAGAATAGGGGGCGGCAGCGGCGACATTAGATAGATTCGTGCAATGCATGAATCTATCTATTGGAGATTGACGGGTGCAGGAGAGAGGGGGCGGCGCTCCTGCGCCCTCTATGGGCAGGGCCGTCTTATTAGCATCACGGGCCCCTGGGCAAAGTAATGCTCTGGGGCCCCTACAATGATGACAGTGCAGGTAAACAGACATCAAGTAGGTAGGAGGCAGACTGCCCCGCCCCCCTGTGTATCCATCACTCTCAGTGCCATCATGGGGGCCCCCAATTTCGGGGGAAGTAGTGGGCTCAAGGACCAGCTGCTTTGGAGAAAGTGCAGGGGCCCCCCATACAGCTGGGGCCCCTGGGCAGTGCCCATGTGTGCCCTCTTATTAAGACAGCCCTGTCTATGGGCGCACCGCCACTGATAACCAGCAAACCGAGGGACCTCGCCACCGCCGGACACTACAAAACCGCCGCGGCCCGATCGAAAAAACTGGAGTAAAGACGCCGCAGCTGGAACTTTTCTTCGGTTTCATTTTTATTTTTTCATCTCTTAGATAAAAACGAGACGGAACTCCAAAGCCTCCGTTTATTTAGCTCGGCAAGGCGACAAATCGCAGAATAGAAGACCGCGGCGAACGCACATTAAGCGCACACAAAAGAACGGCCGCGCGATTCCAAGGCTGGCGGCGAAGTGATAGTTCTCGAGAATAAAAGGAAAAAAACATTTATCCTGCGAAACAAAAAAACACGACACGAAAGTCCCGACGCGGACGGAGGTCTCCGAAAAGGAACTCGCTGGGCGCGATCCCGCCGCAATCGGGGGATTTCAATTATGTACAAATTAATGGCAAAAGACGCTTGATGAAGAGAATGAGCTGATCGCCGCAGAGGGGGGAGGGGGGGGGAGGGGAGGGGGGGACTGTGCCCGTCTGCTACCAGCGCTCAAGACATAAACTCAAACAACCTCAGCGCTGCGGCTCTTAATGCAACAAAAAAAAATAAAAAACATTAAAAAAAAATAAAAAAAAAGTATAAAAATAAAAAAATAAAATCCAGCTTCAGTAATAGAAGGAATAAGAAGGAGGAACCCGAAGGGAGTCACACAGATTTGTTTTTCTGCCGGATATGAATTTGTATCGACGGGTCCAGAAAAATACAAACGGGGAGGGGGAGGGGGATGTGCACTTCGGAGGAACCAATCAGCTTTCAGTTCACAGAAGCGGGGGGGGGGGGGGGGGGGGGGGGTGTTCTAAGTGGTTACTATGGGTTACGGCAATCAATGAATCCAATGTTGTGAGAACTTTACTAAATTCTAGTGCAGAGAGTCGGCCATCTGAACCCTTCATGTATATATATATTTATAGTACAACCTTGGTTTCAGAGTGACTTGGTTTGAGAGCGTTCTGCAAGACAAGCAAAATTGAAAAAAATTAAAATTTGCCTTGATAGACAAGCGATGTCTTGATATAAGAGCAGCGTCATGTCACCACTGAGTATAAAAGAGAAGAGAGGCGCCTCTAAGTGTAGCAATACGGTTACATTTAATCAGGGGGGGTACAGGCAGTATACACCTGTGACTAGGATGGTCCCAATACCACTTTTTTAGGACCGAGTACAAGTACCGAATCTTTTTTTCATGTACTCGCCGATACCGAATACCGATACTTTTTTTTTAATGTGCCCCCACAGATGCAGCCGTGTCCCCCCCACAGATGCAGCCATGTCCCCCAACATACGCAGCCATGTCCCCCCCAACATACGCAGCCATGTCCCCCCCAACATACGCAGCCATGTCCCCCCCAACATACGCAGCCATGTCCCCCCCAACATACGCAGCCCCCCCAACATACGCAGCCATGTACGCAGCCCCCCCCAACATACGCAGCCATGTCCCCCAACAACGCAGCCCCCCAACATACGCAGCCATGTCCCCCCCAACATACGCAGCCATGTCCCTCAACATACGCAGCCATGTCCCCCCAACATACGCAGCCATGTCCCTCAACATACGCAGCCATGTCCCTCAACATACGCAGCCATGTCCCTCAACATACGCAGCCATGTCCCTCAACATACACGCAGCCATGTCCCCTCAACATACGCAGCCATGTCCTCAACATACGCAGCCACCCTCAACATACGCAGCCATGCCCTCAACATACGCAGCCATGTCCCCAACATACGCAGCCATGTCCCTCAACATACGCAGCCCCCCAACATACGCAGCCATGTCCCCTCAACATACGCAGCCATGTCCCCCCAACATACGCAGCCATGTCCCTCAACATACGCAGCCATGTCCCTCAACATACGCAGCCATGTCCCTCAACATACGCAGCCATGTCCCTCCAACATACGCAGCCATGTCCCTCAACATACGCAGCCATGTCCCCCCAACATACGCAGCCATGTCCCCCCAACATACGCAGCCATGTCCCTCAACATACGCAGCCATGTCCCTCAACATACGCAGCCATGTCCCTCAACATACGCAGCCATGTCCCCCCAACATACGCAGCCATGTCCCTCAACATACGCAGCCATGTCCCTCAACATACGCAGCCATGTCCCCCCAACATACGCAGCCATGTCCCTCAACATACGCAGCCATGTCCCTCAACATACGCAGCCATGTCCCTCAACATACGCAGCCATGTCCCCCCAACATACGCAGCCCCCCAACATACGCAGACATGTCCCCTCAACATACGCAGCCATGTCCCTCAACATACGCAGCCATGTACGCAGCCATGTCCCCAACATACGCAGCCATGTCCCTCAACATCCCTCAACATACGCAGCCATGTCCCCCCCCAACATACGCAGCCATGTCCCTCAACATACGCAGCCATGTCCCCCAACATACGCAGCAGCCATGTCCCCCCAACATACGCAGCCATGTCCCCCCAACATACGCAGCCATGTCCCCCCAACATACGCAGCCATGTCCCTCAACATACGCAGCCATGTCCCTCAACATACGCAGCCATGTCCCTCAACATACGCAGCCATGTCCCTCAACATACGCAGCCATGTCCCTCAACATACGCAGCCATGTCCCCTCAACATACGCAGCCATGTCCCCCCAACATCCCTCAACATACGCAGCCATGTTCCCCCCAACATACGCAGCCATGTCCCTCAACATACGCAGCCATGTCCCCCCAACATCCCTCAACATGTCCCTACGCAGCCATGTCCCTCAACATACGCAGCCATGTCCCTCAACATACGCAGCCATGTCCCTCAACATACGCAGCCATGTCCCTCAACATACGCAGCCATGTCCCCCCAACATACGCAGCCATGTCCCTCAACATACGCAGCCATGTCCCTCAACATACGCAGCCATGTCCCTCAACATACGCAGCCATGTCCCCAACATATAAAATCCCCCCAACATACGCAGCCATGTCCCTCAACATACGCAGCCATGTCCCTCAACATACGCAGCCATGTCCCTCAACATACGCAGCCATGTCCCTCAACATACGCAGCCATGTCCCTCAACATACGCAGCCATGTCCCTCAACATACGCAGCCATGTCCCTCAACATACGCAGCCATGTCCCTCAACATACGCAGCCATGTCCCTCAACATACGCAGCCATGTCCCTCAACATACGCAGCCATGTCCCCCCAACATCCCTCAACATACGCAGCCATGTCCCTCAACATACGCAGCCATGTCCCTCAACATACGCAGCCATGTCCCTCAACATACGCAGCCATGTCCCTCAACATACGCAGCCATGTCCCTCAACATACGCAGCCATGTCCCTCAACATACGCAGCCATGTCCCTCCCCCCAACATACGCAGCCATGTCCCTCAACATACGCAGCCATGTCCCTCAACATTCCCATGTACGCAGCCATGTCCCTCACATACGCAGCCATGTCCCTCAACATACGCAGCCATGTCCCTCAACATACGCAGCCATGTCCCTCAACATACGCAGCCATGTCCCCCCAACATACGCAGCCATGTCCCTCAACATACGCAGCCATGTCCCTCAACATACGCAGCCATGTCCCTCAACATACGCAGCCATGTCCCTCAACATACGCAGCCATGTCCCCCCAACATTCCCCCCAACATACGCAGCCATGTCCCTCAACATACGCAGCCATGTCCCTCAAACATACGCAGCCATGTCCCTCAACATACGCAGCCATGTCCCTCAACATACGCAGCCATGTCCCTCAACATACGCAGCCATGTCCCCCCAACATACGCAGCCATGTCCCTCAACATACGCAGCCATGTCCCTCAACATACGCAGCCATGTCCCTCAACATACGCAGCCATGTCCCTCAACATACGCAGCCATGTCCCCCCAACATACGCAGCCATGTCCCCCCAACATACGCAGCCATGTCCCCCCCAACATACGCAGCAGCCATGTCCCTCAACATACGCAGCCATGTCCCCCAACATACGCAGCCATGTCCCCCAACATACGCAGCCATGTCCCCCCAACATACGCAGCCATGTCCCCCCAACATACGCAGCCATGTCCCCCCAACATACGCAGCCATGTCCCTCAACATACGCAGCCATGTCCCTCAACAACGCAGCCATGCCCCCCCTCAACATACGCAGCCATGTCCCTCAACATACGCAGCCATGTCCCTCAACATACGCAGCCATGTCCCTCAACATACGCAGCCATGTCCCCCCCAACATACGCAGCCCCCCAACATACGCAGCCATGTCCCCCCAACATACGCAGCCATGTCCCCAACATACGCAGCCATGTCCCCCAACATACGCAGCCATGTCCCCCAACATACGCAGCCATGTCCCCCCCACATCATGTCCCCCCAACATACGTCCCCCCCCAACAGCCATGTCCCCCCAACATACGCAGCCATGTCCCCCCCCCAACATACGCAGCCATGTCCCCCCCAACATACGCCCCCCCCCCCCCAACATACGCAGCCATGTCCCCCCAACATACACAGCCATGTCCCCCCCAACATACGCAGCCATGTCCCCCATACGCAGCCATGTCCCCCCCCCACATACGTCCCCCCCAACATACACAGCCATGTCCCCCCCAACATACGCAGCCATGTCCCTCAACATACGCAGCCATGTCCCTCAACATACGCAGCCATGTCCCCCCAACATACGCAGCCATGTCCCCCCCAACATACGCAGCCATGTCCCCCCAACATACGCAGCCATGTCCCCCCCCAACATACGCAGTCCCCCCCCCCCCCATCCCCCCGCCCCCCCCGCCCCGCCCCCATCCCCCCCCCCACCCATAACCCCCCCATGCCCCCCCCCCCCCCCCAACATACGCAGCCATGTCCCCCCCCAACATACGCAGCCATGTCCCCCCCCCAACATACGCAGCCATGTCCCCCCCCAACATACGCAGCCATGTCCCCCCCAACATACGCAGCCATGTCCCTCAACATACGCAGCCATGTCCCCCCCCAACATACGCAGCCATGTCCCCCCAACATACACAGCCATGTCCCCCCCAACATACGCAGCCATGTCCCCTCAACATACGCAGCCATGTCCCTCAACATACGCAGCCATGTCCCTCAACATACGCAGCCATGTCCCTCCAACATACGCAGCCATGTCCCCCCCAACATACGCAGCCATGTCCCCCCAACATACGCCCTACCCCCCAATACCAGCCATGTCCCCCAACATACGCAGCCATGGACCCCCCCCCCACCCTGTCCCCCAACATACGCAGCCATGTCCCCCCAACATACGCAGCCATGTCCCCCCAACATACGCAGCCATGTCCCCCCAACATACGCAGCCATGTCCCCCCAACATACGCAGCCATGTCCCCCCCAACATACGCAGCCATGTCCCCCCCCAACATACGCAGCCATGTCCCCCCCAACATACGCAGCCATGTCCCCCCAACATACGCAGCCATGTCCCCCCCCAACATACGCAGCCATGTCCCCCCCCAACATACGCAGCCATGTCCCCCCCCCCAACATACGCAGCCATGTCCCCCCCCAACATACGCAGCCATGTCCCCCCAACATACACAGCCATGTCCCCCCCAACATACGCAGCCATGTCCCTCAACATACGCAGCCATGTCCCCCCCAACATACGCAGCCATGTCCCCCCAACATACACAGCCATGTCCCCCCCAACATACGCAGCCATGTCCCTCAACATACGCAGCCATGTCCCTCAACATACGCAGCCATGTCCCCCCAACATACGCAGCCATGTCCCCCCCAACATACGCAGCCATGTCCCCCACATATGCAGCCATGTCCCCCACATATGCAGCCATGTCCCCCACATATGCAGCCATGTCCCCCACATATGCAGCCATGTCCCTCAAACATATTGCAGCCATGTCCCCCGTAATTAAATGATGCCGCCGCGTTAATCACCGTGCGGGGAACATTAGAGGCAGCTTTCGTTTGAATAGCCGTTTTCCCTGCCGCGCCGTGTATAGAGACACTCCCCCTTGCTCGGGATTGGACAGATCCGCCCAATCCCGAGCAAGGGGGAGTACAACAGCGCAGTGGGGAAACCAGCTATTCAAACGAAAGCTGCCTCTAATGTTCCCCGCACGGTGATTAACGCGGCAGCGGCGGCGGCGGCTTTGCGATACATGGCGGCGGCGGGGGGCAAGTATTCTATTCAGGCATTGGGGGTATTTGCGGGAGTACAAGTACTCCCGCAAATACTGGTATCGGGACAACCCTACCTGTAAGGGGCCCGGATGGCAACCCCCCCCTTTTTTTTATAATAGAAAACAATTCAATTTTTACATTTTTTTTATATATTTTTTGTTTTTATTAAAGAGCCAGAGGTCCCCAGGGGCCCCCTTTTTTTTGTATAATTTGAATATATATATATACTTTTTAAATGGCCCAGAGGTCTCCAGGGGCCTGGAGGTCCCCAGATGGCAACACCACCTTTTTTTTTTATTATAAAAAAACTATTATATATTTTTTTTTTTTTTTTTTTATTAAAGGGCCTAGTGGTCCCCAGATGGCAACCACCCCCCTTTTTTTTTATAATAAAAAACTATTTACATTTTTTTTTTTATATATATATATTTTTTTTATTATTAAGAGCCAGAGGTCCCCAGGACCCCCCTTTTTTTGTAGAATTCTAATTTTATATACATATATATATATATATATATATATATATAATGTGTTTTTTAAAGGGCCCAGAGGTCCCCAGGGCCCCAGATGGCAACCCCCCCTTTTTTTTATAAAAACAACAATTTTTACATTTATATATATATTTTTGTATTTGTTTGTTTTTATTAAAGGGCCCAGAGGTCCCCAGGGCCCAGGATGTCAACCACCTTTTTTTTCATATTTTTTTTTTTATAAAATGTAATTTTAATTTTTTTTGCTTTTTGTTTGGCCCTGGATGGCAACCCCACATTTTTTTTTTTTTTTATTAAATTTTTTTTTCATATACTTTTGTTATATATATATATTTTTTTACTAAAGGCCCCAGAGGTCCCCAGGCCCCTCGGATTACAACCCTTTTTTTTTTTAATAAGACCTCAATTTGCGGCGGCAGCAGCCCCCCGCTTTCCCATTTGAAGGGGCGTCACAATCACCCCCCACCCCTCCCCCCCCACGTTTTTCTCTGCTCCAGGGGGCCCATGCCTGAAGCTGTGTAAGGGGCCCCACAATTCCTGATGGCGGCCCTGAATTTAATGAAGCAAGGTGGCCCCCAGATCCCGCTCTTTAATAACCATGGGGCAGGGGACGCCCCCAGTGATGTCACTATGAACCCGCCCCCTTCTGGGGTCATTGACTGAGGGCATGCTGGGTCATTGACGTCACAAGGGGTGGGGGTCACCGATATTCACTGGTTGTTAGGGACGCTGGCGGCCCCCGGTCTCGAGTCAGGGCTCCTAACGCTGCCTGAGCAACTGGGTTAATGCAGTAAGTTAGGCGGCCGTGCGGCCCCTGTGAGTGCGAGGCCTTAGGCGACCTCCAAATTAAAGAGATGCGAGATGATATGGATAATGGGGGTCAACGTTATAATCCGAGGGATACATTCACCTCTTATGTACCAAAGGGCAGAAAGGCATCTAATAAAACATCACAGAGAAAAAAATCATTTCATTATAACGTAAAATAATTTATTGAAATATATAAATGAGGCGACATCTGAAGGACTTCATGTACCAGGAAGCGGGTAATCTAGAAGGTATTCCGAAAGGTTAGTATGGGGCCTCTGTGTAGAGGGTGCTGGGGGCCACAGCAAGAGGAACCCCAAGCTGCCTTAAAGTGATTGTAAACTCCTCTATATACCCAGTGAAGTGACTGACCTCAGGTGATACACAGAGATGAAACACCCCCCCCCCCCACATAACTTGTACCGGTTTATCTGCAGTCTTCTCTTCTCTACATATCAATGTGACAAATTTATACAGCTTGTCTGAGCTTTCAGAAATCAGGGGGCCAGGAGCTGAAATTACACACTGCTGAGCTCAGTCAGGAAAGCTCTGATTGGATGGTGACCCTCCCTTCACACAGCAACATGGCTGAGGCTGTCAACCACAGGCTGTGTGCTGGAGCTCCCTTTCCCCTGTCACCATTTTATCTCTTGGTGTCAGGAAAATTTGTCAGAAGTGAAATCGTACCTATAGCAGAGGAAAGAGGGAGCAGACAGAAATGACACTGAGTGCTCTGGATTGAGACACACTATAGAGGGATGTGCTTTGTTCATATTTCATGTCTGAGGTTTAAATGGTGTTAATGGGATTCTTCTGCTCCTCCCACATCCTCACCAGGACCGTCTTTAATATTGACTGGACCCAGGCAAACATTTCTTGGGCCCCCCCACATCCACTTATTAACTATTTGCGGGCAGAGCGGGCTCAAGGGGCAGCTGCTTTGGGTCCCACAACAATGATTGGGCCCGGGGCAGCTGCCCCTTTGGTCCTGTGTTAAAGACGACCCTGGCAGAGCCATCATTATTATTAATTGGACCCTCCCAAATCCAGCTATCAACTATTTGCGGGCTCAAGTGGCAGCTGCCCTTTTACCCCTTTGGTGTTAAAGTTGGTTCACATAAAGAGAAATGGAATGTGTAAATAATGAAAAATATTCTGGAGGTTCCAGAATCTCTTTTCAGCCCCTCCCCCCATGGAGGATAAAATGGTCTACTCTGTGGGGCATAATCCCTCCGTGTCCTACAATGTTCACCGGTCCGTGGACTGCATCTTCTATAACAGGGGTCTCCAGACTGGGCCCTGGGGGAAGGAATGCCTTAATTTATCTGGTCCTTGAGGCACCATTCCTCCCACTGACACCAATGATGGGACACTATTCCTCCCACTGACACCAATGATGGGACACTATTCCTCCCACTGACACCAATGATGGGACACTATTCCTCCCACTGACACCAATGATGGGACACTATTCCCCCCACTGACACCAATGATGGGACACTATTCCCCCCACTGACACCAATGATGGGGCACTATTCCTCCCACTGACACCAATGATGGGACACTATTCCTCCCACTGACACCAATGATGGGACACTATTCCCCCCACTGACACCAATGATGGGGCACTATTCCTCCCACTGACACCAATGATGGGGCACTATTCCTCCCACTGACACCAATGATGGGACACTATTCCTCCCACTGACACCAATGATGGGGCACTATTCCTCCCACTGACACCAATGATGGGACACTATTCCCCCCACTGACACCAATGACGGGACACTATTCCTCCCACTGACACCAATGACGGGACACTATTCCTCCCACTGACACCAATGATGGGGCACTATTCCTACCACTGACACCAATGATGGTACACTATTCCCCCCACTGACACCAATGATGGGACACTATTCCCCCCACTGACACCAATGATGGGACACTATTCCCCCCACTGACACCAATGATGGGACACTATTCCTCCCACTGATACCAATGATGGGACACTATTCCTCCCACTGACACCAATGATGGGACACTATTCCTCCCACTGACACCAATGATGGGGCACTATTCCTCCCACTGACACCAATGATGGGGCACCATTTCTCCTACTGACACCAATGATGGGACACTATTTCTCTAGACACCAGGACATTTTCTACCCCCGCTGGCCATAGTCCGGCCCCCCTAGTATGAAGGACAATATACCGGCCCCTTGTTTATATAGTTTGGAGTCCCCCGATCTGTGGGGCCCCTAGACTGCAGCGAATTCCCTTCTCATCAAAGAAAAATAAAAGTCGCTTCTTAATAAATAAATAGAAAGATTTCGGTGCTTCTGACGTGTAAACTAAGCGGATGAAACGTCTGCTGAACATCCCCCGGCCCCCTAGGTCTGCGTCTGATTGGACGGCTATGAGTGCTTAAAGCTTCGCTAACTATTCCTGAGGAGGTGTACAGAGTCCGGCACAGCCTCAGTCTCTCCCTCATTCCTCGGGACTCTCCTTGTCCCACGTGTCCGGCATTTTACTCCACACCGCCTGGCTGTCCGGCAGACTCTTCGCGCCCGACGCTGCCGCCGCCGCCTGGCCGTCCAAGTCCAGCTCTTCGAAGGAGGAGGCGCTGGCCCCCGACTCGCTGGGGCTCTTCTCGCTGTCCGTCTGATCTTTCTGTTGGACGCTTTCGCTCTCCTTCTCCTGATTCTCCGACACCAACTCCAGGCTCAGCTGATCGTCCAGCAAGAGGGGGTCCAACTCCGAATCTGAGAGAGAAGAAAAGGGGTCATAGACTGCGGCTTAGAGTCCTTAGATATAGCTGGATAGGTGAGGAACATGGTTTATAAACATTGTATCCCTCTATCTCCTATATAGAGCCAGGCCTTCTCATCCAACATCAGTGCCTGACCTCACAAATGCTCTTCTGGAAGAATGGTCAGACATTCCCATAGACACACCCCTAAACCTTGTGGACGGCCTTCCCAGAAGAGGTGAAGGTGTTATAGCTGCAAAGGGGGCGGGGCCAACTCAATATTGAACCCTCCGGACTAAGACTGGGGGGTCATGTGTGTGTAAAGGGAGGTGTCCCAATACTTTAGGTAGTATAGTGTACCTTACATCCCCTTCCACCGACACTCTCTCCTCGAAATATACCCCGACACCCTCCCCATACCCTGAGCTTTATTCTCTCTCTCTCTCTCTCTCTCTCTCTCTCATGCCCCCCTCCTCGCTCATGCCCCCCTTCCCCTCTCTCGCTCATGCCCCCCCCCCCCACTCCTCCCTCTCCTCTCTATGCCCCCTCCCTCTCCCTGCTCAGCCCCCCTCCCCCTTATGCCCCCCTCCCCTTTCTCTGCCCCCCTCTCTCTCGCCCCCCTCCCCTCTCTCTCTGCCCCCCTCTCTCTCTCTCATGCCCCCTCCCCCCCTCCTCGCTCATGCCCCCCTCCCCCCTTGCCCCCCCCCTCTCTCGCCCCCCTCCCTCTCTCTCATGCCCCCCTCCCCCCTTGCCACCCTACTCTCGCCCAGCCCCCCTCCCTCTGCCCCCCCTCCCCTGCCCCCCCCCTCTCCCCTCTCTCATGCCCCCCCTCCCCCCCTGCCCCCCCTCTCTCGCCCACCCCCCCTCTCCCTCCTCACACCACCCCCCCTCTCTCCCCCCCCCACTCTCTCTCATGCCCCCCTCTTTCTCCCCATGCCTCCCCCTCTCATGCCCCCCCTCCCCCCTGCCCCCCCCCCCTCTCTCTCATGCCCCCCCCCTCCCTGCCCCCCCTCTCTCATGCCCCCCTCCCTCTCTCTCATGCCCCCCCCCCCTCCCTGCCCCCCCCCCTCTCTCATGCCCCCCCCTCCCTCTCATGCCCCCCCCTCCCTCTCTCTCTCTCATGCCCCCCCCCCCTCCCTCTGCCCCCCTCCCCCTCTCATGCCCCCCTCCCCCCCTCCCCCTCCCCCTCTCTCATGCCCCCCTCCCCCTCTCTCATGCCCCCTCCCTCTCATGCCCCCTCCCCCCCCTCTCTCATGCCCCCCTCCCTCTCTCTCATGCCCCCCTCCCTCTCTCTCATGCCACCCTACTTCTCGCCCATCGCCCCCCTCCCTCATGCCCCCCCTCCCCCCCTCCCTCCCATGCCCCCCCCTCCCCTCTCTCATGCCCCCCCTCCCCTCTCTCATGCCCCCCCTCCCTCTCCCATGCCCACCCCCCCTCTCCCTCATTCCCCCCTCTCCCTCCTCACCCACCCCCCCTCTCCCCCCCCACTCTCTCTCATGCCCCCCCTTTCCTCTTTGCCCCCCTCTCTCATGCCCCCCTCTTTCTCTCTCCTGCCCCCCCTCCCTCTCCCATGCCCCCCCTCTCCCCCATGCCCCCCCTCTCCCTCCCCTCTCATGCCCCCCTCCCTCCCTCTCATGCCCCCCCTCCCTCTCATGCCCCCCTCCCTCTCTCTCATGCCCCCCCTCCCCTCTCTCTCATGCCCCCCCCTCCCTCTCATGCCCCCCCCTCCCTCTCATGCCCCCCCCTCCCTCTCTCTCTCTCATGCCCCCCCTTCCCCTCTCTCCTCTCATGCCCCCCTCCCCCTCTCATGCCCCCCTCCCCCTCTCATGCCCCCCTCCCCCTCTCTCATGCCCCCCTCCCCCTCTCTCATGCCCCCTCCCCTCCTCTCATGCCCCCCTCCCCCCCTCTCTCTCATGCCCCCCTCCCTCTCTCTCATGCCCCCCTCCCTCTCTCTCATGCCACCCTACTTCTCGCTCTCATGCCACCCTCCTCTCTCTCCCATGCCCCCCTCCCTCATGCCCCCCCTCCCTCTCCCATGCCCACCTCCCTCTCCCATGCCCACCCCCCCTCTCCCTCATTCCCCCCTCCCCTCCTCACCCACCCCCCTCTCCCCCCCACTCTCTCTCATGCCCCCCTCTTTCTCTCTCTCATGCCCCCCCTCTTTCTCATGCCCCCCTCTTTCTCTCTCTCATGCCCCCCCTCCCTCTCCCATGCCCCCCCTCTCCCCCATGCCCCCCCGCCTCCCTCCCTCTCTCGCCCCCCCTCCCTCCCTCTCATGCCCCCCCTCCCTCTCATCCCCCCCTCTCCCTCATGCCCCCCCTCTCCCTCATGCCCCCCCTCTCCCTCATGCCCCCCCTCTCCCTCATGCCCCCCCCTCTCTCCCTCATGCCCCCCCTCTCCCTCATGCCCCCCCTCTCCCTCTCTCTCATGCCCCCCCCTCTCCCTCTCTCTCATGCCCCCCCTCCCTCTCATGGCCCCCCCTCCCTCTCATGCCCGCCCCCCCCTCCCTCTCTCTCATGCCCCCCCCCCCTCTCTCTCATTCCCCCCCCTCCCTCTCTCCTCACCCACCCCCCCCTCTCCTCGCTCATCACCCACCCCTCCTCCTCCTCAGCCTCCTCTCTCAGCTTCCTGAAAGAATTTCTACACCAATATCCAGGTGGCCAAATAAAAGAAGATAAAAAGGATGTGGAAACTGGTTACATTTTTGGCATGGTATTGACCCGCTCACCTGGGCGGCCCCTGAGTCTCCGCCGCCCGGCTTCCAGTGATCTGGAAAGAGTCGCACATGTAATGAAAAGATTTGAACTTCCCCTTTAAGAAGTTGTCCAAACAGCCCGTCTGGCTCTCCTCTCCAGAGTCCCCCTTCGTTATTTCTGTCGCAGATTCCTTCATTTTAGAAACATGTTTAACATCTCACGATGCCCCCCCCCCCCCCGTCACAGGTGTGTCCCCCACCCCCCCCCCCCCGGCAGATTACAACCTGCCATTTCTCCTGCCCCCCGCCCCGCGGCGTGCGTCAGCGCGCAGCTGCCTAATAACACACGCGGGTAATAATAGCGGGAGAGGATGAGGGGTGTCACCGGCACGTCCTGCCCACCCGCCCGCATATTAAACCAGATCTGAGCGCTCACGCGTCGTGTAACCGCCATGCAGGACAAAGTGACGACCTTGGCGAGCGGAGAAACACCCGGGGGGGGGGGGGTGACGTGTAACATGCCGAGGTGACAGTGACAGCTGCTGCCCGTGGCTGGTGACAAGGCTCCGGGGGGGGGGGGGGGGTCATTAAATGCAAAATAATGCTAATTGTGTCCGACACAGCTGGAGGACGACGGGAGACCACCATCCCGACCCTGCGATGTCTCCAACGCCCCCATGGGGGCAACAGGAGGAAGGGACCACCAACAGCCCTGTGTGGGGGGGGGGGCTGAAAGGGACTCAGAAATAAACATGTGACCCCCCTGCAAAAGATATGTAAGCCCCACCCCCCCCCCCCCCCGCGAATTTTAATTTTACGTTCCAACGGTCCCCAAGATAGCAGCTTAACCCCTCGACATGTAGTCCTGCAACAGCTGGAGGGTCGTAGTTTGGAGAAGGTGGGGGGGGGGGGGGGGGGGAGACTATTTTTTTGACCCCCAAGCGGCTACCGCCTCAAGATATACACTAGTGGGAGTGAAAGGGTTAATGTGGCACCGACCCAATTTTTGTTTTTAACCCCTTCAATACTGGGCACTTTCACCCCGCCCAGGCCAATTTTCAGCTTTCAGCGCTCTTACACTTTGAAAAACAATTGCGCGGTCATGCAACACTGTACCCAGAGCTAATCACATGGTACAGATAGGCTGTGTTTGGGTTTGTCTGTACCATGTGATCATTGTGACTAATCACAGCTAGCAACACAATGGATGGCATGGTACCGGCAGCGAGTCGGTACACTGATCAGTGTCCAACCGGAATAATAAAAGTCCCGTCTATTCTGAAAGCTGTGATTGGCCCGGTGTGTACCATGTGATCACTGTGACCAATCACAGGAAGCAGTCTATTGTTTATAGACGGATGGTCACAGCAGTCACATGGTACCGGCAGCGAGTCGGCACACTGATCAGTCATCAGCTGTGTCCAACCAAAACGGGGTACCTGTAGTCTCAAGTGGTGGCGGCTCCCCTCTCTCCTTCCGCATGAGCTCCTTCATTTCCGGGACGTAGAAGTCGTCTTGTCGGGCCAGAGGGCACATGAAGATGATTTTATCTCCCTTGTAGATCTCCACGTAGGGGTGAGCACACAGCTTCCTCTCCTGCAAGAGGAGAAATTCAGTGTTACCCATAGAGGAAGCGATACATGGAGCAGACGAGAGGGGGGGGGAGAGAACGAGAGAGGGGGGGGGAGAGAACGAGAGAGGGGGGGGGAGAGAACGAGAGAGGGGGGGGAGAGAACGAGAGAGGGGGGGGGGGGAGAGAACGAGAGAGGGGGGGGGGAGAGAACGAGAGAGGGGTGGGGGAGAGAACGAGAGAGGGGGGGGAGAGAGAAAGAGAGAGGGGGGGGGGGGTGGGAGAGAGAACGAGAGAGGGGGGGGGAGAGAACGAGAGAGGGGGGGGGGAGAGAACCGAGAGAGGGGGGGGGAGAGAAACGAGAGAAGGGGGGGGGGAGAGAACGAGAGAAGAGAAAAAGAGAGAGAGAAAAAGAGAGAGAGAAAAAGAGAGAGAGAAAAGAGAGAGAGAAAAGAGAGAGAGAAAAAGAGAGAGAGAAAAAGAGAGAAAGAGAGGAGAGAAAAGAGAGAGAGAGAAAGATATAAGAGAGAGAGAAAAAGAGAGAGAGAAAAAGAGAGAGAGAAAAAAGAGAGAGAGAAATAGAGAGAAAGAGAGAAAAAGAGAGAGAGAAATAAGAGAGAGAGAAAAAGAGAGAAAGAGAAGAAAAAGAGAGAAAGAAGAGAGAGAAAGAGAGAGAGAGAAAGAGAGAGAGAGAAAGAGAGAGAAGAAAGAGAGAGAGAGAAAGAGAGAGAGAGAAAAGAGAAGAGAAAGAGTAGAT
>JAJQKJ010000496.1:0-115230 GCA_029574335.1 Rana kukunoris | reverse complement strand
CTGCAATGGTGGTCGCAATGTTGAGGCTGCAATTGGGGCCAAATGTGAGGCTGCAATGGCAATGGGGGGGCCAATGTGAGGCTGCAATGGGGGCCAATGTGAGGCTGCAATGGGGGCCAATGTGAGGCTGCAATGGGGCCAATGTAGGGCTGCAATAGGGCCAATGTAAGGCTGCAATTTTGGGCATGGTGAGGCCGCAATGTTGGGCATGGTGAGGCTGCAATGTTGGGCATGGTGAGACCACAATGTTGGGCACGATGAGGCTGCAATGTGAGGCACTGTGAGGCAGCAAAGTTTGGCACGGTGAGGCTGCAATGTTGGGGCTGTGCTGAGGGGAACTGATAAAGTCGTTGTTAATATTTATTTTTGTAACTTAAAAGGAACATTGAAGTAAACATTTTTTTATTTTTTTGTAAAATAACAAACATGTTATACTTACCTCCACTGTGCAGCTCGTTTTGCACAGAGTGCGCCCGAACCCTGTCTTCTGGGGTCCCTCCGCGGCTGTCTCGGCTCCTCCTCGCAAGAGCTTCCCACCTTCATGTGAGTGAGCTTGCATGGTGGAAAGCTTTTGCGGGCGCACTCCCATGATACAGTGGCGGGCATACCCGCCGACTGTATCACTCAGCCCCGCCCCCCCAGCGTGCCGCACCATCGGATGTGATTGACAGCAGCGCAATGGCTGCGCTGCTATCAATCTGTCCAGCCTAGCCAATCAACGGCCAGGCTGGGAACCGGAGGATCACAGAGACGCGTGCGGGACCTTAGAGGGTGAGTGAAGTAAAACGGGGGTTCTGGGCGAGGCCGTGGTACGTCGGATGTTTTGTTCACCTTAATGCAATCCTATGCACATTTACCTTTACAACCCCTTTAAGTCTGCATAAAACATTTAATTGTCATTTCATGAGATCATTTATGATGACAGATTAGGGCGGGCGAGGGTCAGGGTTGGGTGGGGCAACTGGTGGCAAGTAACCCTTGTGACCTGGCTAGTAGCTCGGGACTTGAAATTTTTAGCCCTGATCTAACTTATCCTTCACTTTTTGTCTTTTTTTTTCTTCCTTTACTTTTGGTTTGACTACACCTCTAGACTGGTTTTCTGGACCTTGGGAATTCTATAGTTAATAGTGTTGCTCACGAATATTCGCATTGCGAATATTCGGATCGAATATTGCATATTCGTGTAATCGCGCAATATCTCGAATATCGCGGTGAATATTCGCAATTCCGAATATTCGGACTTTTCAAAATTTATTTTTAAAACAGATCACATCCTAGTGATCTCCATCGACGTCTAAAAGCATTGCTGGTATGATTAACCACTTCCCGCCCGGCCAATAGCCGATTTATGGCCGGGAAGTGGTTATGAAATCGTGACTAGCCGTTCTCAAACGGCTTAGCACGATTTCAATGCCGCGCGCGCCCGTAGGGGCGCGCAGCGCGGCGATCGGTGATGCGGGGTGTCAGTCTGACACCCTGCACCTCCGATCTCGGTAACGAGTCTCCGGCGGAGCCTCGTTACCACGTGATCAGTTGTGTCCAATCACGGCTGATCACGATGTAAACAGGAAGAGCCGCCGACGGCTCTTCCTCACTCGCGTCTGACAGACGCGAGTACAGGAGAGCCGATCAGCGGCTCTCCTGAACAGGGGGGTTCGCGCTGATTGTTTATCAGCGCAGCCCCCCTCGGATCGCCACACGGACCACCAAGGGAGTGCCCACACTAGACCACCAGGGTACTTACAAAAAAAAAAGGACAAAAAAAGGACAAAAAAAAAAAAAGGGCAGTAAAAAAAAAATAATGCCAATAATGCCAATCAGTGCCCACACATGGGCACTGATTGGCAACAGGTGATCCATCAGTGCCACCCCCTCAGTGATCATCAGTGCCACCCCAGTGTCTGTCAGCGCCAATCCATGCCCAGTGCCCACCTATCAGTGCCCACCTGTGCCACCTATCAGTGCCCACCTGTGCCACCTATCAGTGCCCACCTGTGCCACCTATCAGTGCCAACCTGTGCCGCCTATGAGTGCCCACCTGTGCCGCCTATGAGTGCCCATCAGTGCCGCCCATGAGTGCCCATCAGTGCCGCCCATGAGTGCCCATCAGTGCCGCCCATAAGTGCCCATCAGTGCCCCATACCAGCGCCGCCTATCAGTGCCCATCAGTGCTACCTAATCGGTGCCCATCAGAACTACCTCATCGGTGCCCATCAGTGCCACCTCATCGGTGCCCATCAGTGCCACCATATCAGTGCCCGTAATTGAAAGAGAAAACATACTCATTTACAAAAAAATTAACAGAAAAAAATAAAAACTTATTTTTTTTTCAAAATCTTCGCTCTATTTTTAGTTGTTGCGCAAAAAAAAAAACGCAGAGGTGATCAAATACCACCAAAAGAAAGCTCTATTTGTGGGGAAAAAAGGACGCCAATTTTGTTTGGGTGCAGTGTAGCATGACCGCGCAATTGTCATTCAAATTGCGACAGTGCTGAAAGCTGAAAATTGGCTTGGGCGGGAAGGTGCGTAAGTGCCTGGTATGGAAGTGGTTAAGAGACCTTGGGCCGAGTAGCTGAAGCGATCATTGTATATTGCCGAATAATCGCAATGCGATTATTCGGCAATAGGAATATCGCGCGATTACTTCCTCCGCCTTCTTTTGCATCAGAGCCAATTTTTTCAATTTTATTTTTAAAACAGAGCACATCCTAGTGTTCTCCATCGACGTCTAAAAGCATTGCTGTTATGATTAAGAGACCTTGGGCCGAGTAGCTGAAGCGATCATTGTATATTGCCGAATAATCGCAATGCGATTATTCGGCAATAGGAATATCGCGCGATTACTTCCTCCGCCCTTCTTTTGCATCAGAGCCAATTTTTTCAATTTTATTTTTAAAACAAAGCACATCCTAGTGTTCTCCATCGACGTCTAAAAGCATTGCTGGTATGATTAAGAGACCTTGGGCCGAGTAGCTGAAGCGATCATTGTATATTGCCGAATATTCGCAATGCGAATATTCGGCAATAGGAATATTGCGCGATTATTTTCTCCGCCCTTCATTTGCATCAGAGCCAATCAGATTTCTCCGAATATTCGACAATGCGAATATTCGGCAATAGGAATATTGCGCGATTATTTTCTCCGCCCTTCATTTGCATCAGAGCCAATCAGATTTCTCCGAATATTCGACAATGCGAATATTCGGCAATAGGAATATTGCGCGATTATTTTCTCCGCCCTTCATTTGCATCAGAGCCAATCAGAGTTCCCCTACCACAGTTGTCAGAGGTTAGCAACCTCCACATCAACCAATAGGAACCTGCCTGCACGACCATTATATAAGCTAACTCCCAGCATGATTTATACTGCTCAGATACCTATGTGACAAGTTCTTTGCCACTATATGCTACAATTACCAATGCTGCTGCTGTGCTGCTGCCACCTCTTCCACGAGTAATAAAACACTATATTGTGTACTGTTACTACTAGACTGCTGCTGCCAGTGCTCAGATACCTATGTGACTAGTTCTTTGGCACTATATACTACAATTGTCAATGCTGCTGCTGTGCTGCTGCCACCTCTTCCACGAGTGATAAAACACTATATTGTGTACTGTTACTACTATACTGCTGCTGCTCAGACACCTGTCATGTCACAAGTTATTTGCCACTATATACTACTATTAACACTACTGCTGCTGTCAAGTCTTGCCCAAGTGTTTAGATGCTATCTAGTACTATTACCACTACTGCTTGTAAATGTTGTGTGTGTGATAATTACTTTATATTTGAATAATACTGTTGCTGCCTTCATGCTGAGTAATGCTTCATGAACTCTCTGTCACAGCGGATCCACAAACAGCCTCCGCTACAAGCTACCAAACCGGATCGTAACAGCAAGTGTGACTAAAAGACTGAACTTTATGTTAAACCCTGGTTTGCGGCCTTTATACTGCAACCATTAGCCTGTCTGCAAGAGCAACTCTGTATATAGCATATATATATATATATATATATATATATAGAGAGAGAGAGAGAGAGAGAGAGAGAGAGAGAGAGTATATATATAGTATATGAGAGCAAATAGTATAAAATGTTTTTGGTTATTATGAAGTTAGATCTGTTGATGTGTTAGATGTGAAGTTAGATGTGTTGAAAAACCTACCAATCTCAATAAGAAAGGAAACATTGAGAAAAAAAAAAATTTTATTAAAAGAAGAAAAAATCAAATGTTACTCTGCAAACGCTTCTGAATTTCTATCAACTCCTCATACTTCTTCATCTGCTGTTGCTCCAGCAGAATATTTTGTTGGTCCAGATACCGCATTTTCTGCTGATTTGCGCGAATTCGATCTTGGATCCTCTTAATTTCGGTCTGTTTCACCAACATATCTTTCATAGCTGTTAGGATATAAGAAAAAAATGTTTTGATTTCAAAGACCGTTACCAAATACATAAAATATTTATGTTGCTTATTAAACAATCATTATCATGTATACACAATTGTTATGTGTCTAGCACATACAATACCTCTATCATAAATACCATATTATTGTTCTGAAATCTGATGGGTGCGCTTTAAATGCTGTCCATTTTTATATCTACATCTTATTGTTGAAATGTTATTAATCTTTGTGCACATATTTACCCTCCTGACTGAGGCTCATAGGAACGGTCTCTTCCTCCTGCACGTCTTCTCCTACAGCCGATACTCCAGCAGAAGTTTGGGGGGGGGGGGTGCAGCTCCTCATGTTGGTCCTCAACAGGAGCTGGGGGTGGCGAGTGGCGAGTGGGAGGGCTCTGTCTGCTCCTCCTCATCCCTCTCCTCCTCTTCCGCATCCTCCTCCTGCTCTTCCTCTTCATCCTCCTCCTGTACGGCCTGTCGCCTTGTGCGCTTGGGGCGCACAGCTGGTAGAGGATCATCTATAATAACACAATGTTCATATATGTAAAAATGATTTCTAATGACGTATGCAAATTCTGTGAACTCTGCTGTATTGTATATGAATACAAATTAATTTATATAGACAGTTAACCAATGGGACAATGTTATATTAAAGGGTCTTGTGGGCACTACAGGGGACTCAGCGTGAGCTGGGCTGCCACCATGGTAAAATTAACTGTTTTTGTCTCCTTTGTTTTGTTCAGACGATCTCATGTTAAAAAAAGGGCCTGATGGAGCACACGGGATTACTATGACAACCCCACGCCTAACACAGAAATTTAGTGGGAATCTATATATATAAAACTCAACGTGTGTGTGTATGTATGTATGTATGTATGTATGTATGTACCAGCATCACGTCCAAACGGCTAAAGATATTTACATGAAACTTGGCACACAGGTTACTTATATGTCAGCCACAAACATAGGATAGGTGGTTTAACCCTTACCCACCCCCATTTGCCATGGTGGGGGTTTTTCTTTAAAGTCCCATTCTACTCTATGGGAAATACATGTTACTTCATACTACATGTGAATTGAGTTTGGTGGTCTCAGCCCGGCTCCCGGTGGGTGTGCTATGCGAGGTAAGCCTGCGCTTAGTACGCCCACCCCCCTCCCACAAAAACCACCACACTTACACACGCACTCGAAATTGGGTTAACATGCACGCACTCTGACCACGCGGTCTCTAAAAAGAGAGGCGAAGGACTAACGGGGCTGGTTGAGCGGGCAAATCCTCTCACTCCCTTATAGGGAGTCCCTCTGCCCCGTTGGGCTTCAAAGCGGAGCAGGTAGCACGGGCTGTGTGGGAGGACCCCCTCACACCCGCCATTGCCACCCGGGGCATGGAGAAAGGTGGCAGATTGCCTCTGGGGGAGGCCTGCCTACTCCCAACTCCTGCAGTCCGGCTCCTCTCTCGAATACATGCACAAAATACACTTTAGAAAATAAAAAAAAAATACTGTCACTGTCAAAAAAAATACTGTCACCAATGTCACCAATAACTTACCTGGATGATATTCATCCCATATACATTTGACCTGGTCCATGTGGCGCCTCTTCAGGTCCGACCATTTTTTTAATATGGCCAAGCGGTCGTGTGTGCAGCCATGTTGGTCGCGTAAGTCCTGAATTAGGGAGCTGACCACTTTTTTTTTTTTTCGCCTGCGTCCGCTGCTGATCGTAGCCCTTTTGCAGGAACCTCTGCAAGATGAAGAACAAAGTATATTATAATACTTTTGTTTAAACCCTTATGGATATATGACGGAAATCTATGGTATTCAACAATTGGAAGCATTCTCGCCTTATTAATCAATGACAGTTAATGGCTGTCCGGTAATACTGGGGAGTTGTTTTGCAACAGCTGTAGGCTCCGTTTAGGAAACAGTGCCGTACCAGATGTTTTTTTTTTTATTGTGGAGGGGAGGGGGGCTATGTAGGGGTATGTGTATATGTTTTGTTTTTTAATTTATATTTAGTGTGGTGTCGTGTTTTTAAGGTACAGTCAGAGGGGCGTGGGGTTCACAGTAGTTTCCCGCTGAGGGTTTGAGCTGCAGCGCCAAATTTGCTTCAGCTAGAAGCACACTGTAAGCCCCAGCCCATGTGAATGTACCCTGTACATTCACATTGGGGGAGAGGGGGGGGGGGTTATTGCAGCCAGTTGCATGCAGGGAGTTGTAGTTTTGCAACAGCTGGAGGCAGAATGGTTGCAAAACACTGCGAGTTTGTTACCTAACTCAGGGTTTCAAGACCAGTCCACCTCCAGCTGTTGCAAAACTACTACTCCCATCAGCCATGGTCTGTCAGTGCATGGTAAGAATTTTACTTTTGCTGCATGTAGGGTGCCACAGTTTAGAGACCCGTGTATAGTGGTCTGAAAAATGTGGGCCTGCAGAACTTGCAAAACTAGAAGTGCCAGCATGCCCAGTAGGGTTGCCACCTGTCCGGTTTTCACCCGGACAGTCCGGGTTTGGACACATGTGCCCGGTTTTGAAGCCATCATAAAACCCGGGCACATTTAAAACAAATTTTTTATGTTCAGCTGACAGCCGTCCGTCCTGGCCCGGCCGCAACAGAGCTGCACAATGCACATCCCTGAATCATTCTCGTCCTGGCCGCCCAGAGAAGTCCCACCACCTCCCTGCCAGGCGCTTGCTGTGTGTCACCGAGCGTGCAGCCGCGTGACCCCCCCCCCAGTAACACTGTACACACTGTCTGTGTCTTCTTCTCTCCCGACGAGTCCCGCCGATGCTAGAGACAGTGAAGGGGAACTGTATCCTAGCAACCAGGCGGAACGCTTATCCAGGCAGCAGCAGGAGGGGAGGAACTTGAGACTCGAGAGCATGGTGTTAGACTCCGCCCCCTTACAGGAATACAGCAGGTTCGTACACATTGATGCAGCGGCTGACTCTGAGGCTCCTGAAAGGTAAGGTTTTTTTCCCCCACGAAATCTATCCACGCTTTAAGGGGGGGGGGGGTTATCGGAAGGGGCCCTGGGGAGGTCGAGTTGTATGCTAATAAAAGGGGGGCCCTGGGGGAGGTCGATGCATGCTGATATAAAGGGGGGCCCTGGAGGAGGTCTGGTCTATGCATGCTGCCAGTGGCGGCTGGTGCCATGCCATGAAACACAACCATTGTGCCATGCCATCAAAACGCAGCCACCATGCCATCAAAACGCAGCCACCATGCCATCAAAACGCAGTCACTGTGCCATCAAAATGCAGCCACTGTGCCATGCCATCAAACGCAGTCACTGTGCCATCAAACGCAACCACTGTGCCATGCCATCAAAAAGCAGCCACTGTGCCATCAAAATGCAGCCACTGTGCCATGCCATCAAACGCAGTCACTGTGCCATCAAACGCAACCACTGTGCCATGCCATCAAAACGCAGCCACCGTGCCATCAAAACGCAGCCACCATGCCATCAAAACGCAACCACTGTGCCATGCCATCAAAACGCAGCCACGTGCCATCAAAACGCAGCCACCATGCCATCAAAACGCAGCCACTGTGCCATCAAAATGCAGCCACTGTGCCATGCCATCAAACGCAGTCACTGTGCCATCAAACGCAACCACTGTGCCATGCCATCCAAACGCAGCCACTGTGCCATCAAAATGCAGCCACTGTGCCATGCCATCAAACGCAGTCACTGTGCCATCAAACGCAACCACTGTGCCATGCCATCAAAACGCAGCCACCATGCCATCAAAACGCAACCACTGTGCCATGCCATCAAAACGCAGCCACCGTGCCATCAAAACGCAGCCACCATGCCATCAAAACGCAACCACTGTGCCATGCCATCAAAACGCAGCCACCGTGCCATCAAAACGCAGCCACCATGCCATCAAAACGCAGCCACTGTGCCATCAAAATGCAGCCACTGTGCCATGCCATCAAACGCAGTCACTGTGCCATCAAACGCAACCACTGTGCCATGCCATCAAAACGCAGCCACCATGCCATCAAAACGCAGCCACCATGCCATCAAAACGCAACCACTGTGCCATGCCATCAAAACGCAGCCACCGTGCCATCAAAACGCAGCCACCATGCCATCAAAACGCGGCCACTGTGCCATCAAAATGCAGCCACTGTGCCATGCCATCAAACGCAGTCACTGTGCCATCAAACGCAACCACTGTGCCATGCCATCAAAACGCAGCCACCGTGCCATCAAAACGCAGCCACCATGCCATCAAAACGCAGCCACTGTGCCATCAAAATGCAGCCACTGTGCCATGCCATCAAACGCAGTCACTGTGCCATCAAACGCAACCACTGTGCCATGCCATCAAAACGCAGCCACCGTGCCATCAAAACGCAGCCACCATGCCATCAAAACGCAACCACTGTGCCATGCCATCAAAACGCAGCCACCGTGCCATCAAAACGCAGCCACCGTGCCATCAAAACGCAACCACTGTGCCATGCCATCAAAACGCAGCCACCGTGCCATCAAAACGCAGCCACCATGCCATCAAAACGCAGCCACTGTGCCATGCCATCAAAACGCAGCCACCATGCCATCAAAATGCAGCCACTGTGCCATGCCATCAAACGCAGTCACTGTGCCATCAAAATGCAGCCACTGTGCCATGCCATCAAACGCAGTCACTGTGCCATCAAACGCAACCACTGTGCCATGCCATCAAAACGCAGCCACCGTGCCATCAAAACGCAGCCACCATGCCATCAAAATGCAGCCACTGTGCCATGCCATCAAACGCAGTCACTGTGCCATCAAACGCAACCACTGTGCCATGCCATCAAAACGCAGCCACCGTGCCATCAAAACGCAGCCACCATGCCATCAAAACGCAACCACTGTGCCATGCCATCAAAACGCAGCCACCGTGCCATCAAAACGCAGCCACCATGCCATCAAAACGCAACCACTGTGCCATGCCATCAAAACGCAGCCACCGTGCCATCAAAACGCAGCCACCATGCCATCAAAACGCAACCACTGTGCCATGCCATCAAAACCCAGCCACCGTGCCATCAAAACGCAGCCACCATGCCATCAAAACGCAACCACTGTGCCATGCCATAAAACGCAGCCACCGTGTCATCAAAACGCAGCCACCATGCCATCAAAACGCAGCCACTGTGCCATGCCATCAAAACGCAGCCACCATGCCATCAAAATGCAGCCACTGTGCCATGCCATCAAACGCAGTCACTGTGCCATCAAAATGCAGCCACTGTGCCATGCCATCAAACGCAGTCACTGTGCCATCAAACGCAACCACTGTGCCATGCCATCAAAACGCAGCCACCGTGCCATCAAAACGCAACCACTGTGCCATGCCATAAAACGCAGCCACCGTGTCATCAAAACGCAGCCACCATGCCATCAAAACGCAACCACTGCGCCATGCCATCAAAACGCAGCCACCATGCCATCAAAACGCAACCACTGTGCCATGCCATCAAAACGCAGCCACTGTGCCATGCCATCAATTTTCACCACTATGCCATCAAATGCAGCCACTGTGCCCCCAATTGTCGCCACCGTGCCCAGTACCCCCCTGGCACTTACCTTTCTGGCTTCTATGTCCCTCGATGTCCCTCGTCCTGCCCTCGATGACGCTTCAGCCAATCAGGTTACCTGATTGGCTGAGACGCCTGTCAGTCTTATCCTCGGAACGCACGGCCGGTACCTCCCGAGGATAAGCTACAACAAAAATTGCCGTGCGTCGCTAAAGTGTTCGGGTTTGGCTTGACGAAAAGGTGGCAACCCTAATGCCCAGGCATGCTGGAAGTTGTAGTTCTGCAACATCTAAAGGGCAATATGTATTCGAACGTCCTTGGGCCTTAAGGACCCTGAAGTCAGGACGTTCGCATACGTCCTATGTCCACAACATGTTAAATTAATTATGCTAAATAGCAAGGAAAGTGCCTAAATACACATTTACCAACCAGGGTGTCTGCAGCTGTGCAGGCATGCTGGGAGTTGTAGTTTTGCAACAGCAGGAGACACAATGTTTGGGAAATACTAATATCTGATCTTATATACTAACTTTTAAACTAGTCTAAAATGCAGTTAAAGATAATGAAATAACAGTGGTGAAAATACTTACACTAATCAGCATCTTTTCCTCACTGGGTGTAAAATTGCTTCCAACCATTTTCACTTCCAAGGACTGGGCAGCACAAAATTGCGAAGCGAAAACAAGCTGGCAGGTAACTGGCACGGATCCAGGAAATGGTCGCGTGTTGGTCGCGCGTTGTTCTCGCGTTTGCGCATGCGCGAACGAGAATTTCGCAATATTCGCAATATTCGCAATCGCAATCGCATTAGCGAAATTTCGCAATATTGTTTTTTCGCTAAAATATCACGAATATTCGATTTTAGCGAATATTTCTAGAATATTCTACTATATATTCGTGATATATCGCGAAATGGAATATGGCGTATTCCGCTCAACACTAATAGTTAAGAGGGAGTAGACATAAAGGCCTAATCACAGGCCTCTTCCTATTTTGAATGTTACAATTGGTAGATCTTGATGAATAACGATTCTTTCTTTTAGATATTTATGTTTGTTAGATATGCATTACCTGAAATTTACCAATAAAAACTATTGGAAACTAAAATGAAAGGGCCAGATTCACGTACATCTGCGCATTATTGGACCGGCGTAGCGCACCGCCTTTACGTTAGACTTGCGCAATGTAGCCGCGCAATCACCCTATTCTCGTCACTTTTACGCAGAAAATAGCGCCTGTGCAACGTTATTTCTAAGGCGCAAGGCGGAGTAAATTGGGAAGGACGTGGGCTTGTTACATTGAAATGAGCCGTGACCCCATGCAAATGAAGGCCCGGCCGTCTCGCGCATGCGCGCTTGAAGCAGACCATGTCAGCACCTCTCTGCGCATGCTCACAACTTGGGAACGGCGCAATCAGTGAAATTGGAAGTGGACTATGGCAAAATCATGAACTACGCAAACAGCATAAATAGACACACACAAACGCACTTCCATTGCAAAAGTACATCCCTTTGTATCCCTCCCTATACAGCAAGGTGATTTTGTTCCGTTGTTCGTTGCGTTGTGATTTGTATTTGTCAGATTTGTGTACTGTGTGAACTTGTGTTTGTTAGAAGATATTTGAAAGTGATTTTTGCTAAGTGTTTGTGAGATATTTTGTTTGATATTTTTCGGTGTGTTTGTTTTCTTGCTTGATTGGTCGTGCTTGTTTTTGTGAGTGATTTTTGTTGGCTGGGAGTGATTTTTGGTCAGAGTATGACTGAGAGGAAGAGAAAATTAAATTTTTCTTTGAGGGAAAAACAAATTCTTGCCCGGGCCATTGCCGATTATGGGCGTTTCCTCCATGGCCCGGCCAGTGCCAACACCACCCCGGCCAGGAGGAGAGAGATTTTGGACATCATCACTGACCAGGTGAATTCAGCGGGGGAGGGGGAGACACGGACACAGTCGGAGATTGAGAAAAAGATAAATGACCTCCGGCGTCTGGTCAAAAAGAAGCTGGCCAAAATGCTTGCCCATGCCAGGGGCACAGGAGGGGGCCCACCATGCCCTGTTAGGCTGACAGCGGAGGAGCGTGCGGTGGCCCAGACCTTTCATAGGCAAGAAGTGGAGGGCCTGCCCGGCTATGACTCAAGTCATGAAGGAGTGATGCCAGGTAAGTTTTTTTTTTCTATCAGGTGTGTAGCATGTGTGGGGGAGGGGGTGAAAGGGAATATGTGGCAAGTGTGTGGATCCTCCAACCTGTGAATCTTTTGTGTCATCCACAGATGTGCAGGAGGGTGCAGGGCCATCTGGCCTGACCGCACCATCCCCAGGACAGCAGACTAATGAGGCCCCCCCGACAAGGCCGGAGTCCGCGGAGGAGGTTGATACGGAGGAGGTTGAAGCGGAGGAGGTTGAGGAGGAGGAGGAGTCCATGTCAGGCACTGGACTATTGTTGTTGGAGGACTGTTCCCCTCTGGCTGGCAGCAGCCAGCCCTCCCTAAGGGGGAGCCCCCCCCCCCTCCTCCCCCAACATGGCTCCCCTCCCAAGGGCCTCCCCTTCTCCCCGGCCACAAGCATCAGCTGGAGGCAGGAAGGCGACCCAGAAGACCAGGGGGGTGGCCGATCTCCTGCCCGCCACTCTGAGAAGGGACCAGTTCCTCCAGACCCGCCATCTGGGACAGGTCAGCCAGACATTGGTGCGGATGGAGGAGAGCCTGTCCTCCATCAAGGATACGCTAGGGAACCTGGACTGCCACTCTCAGGCTTTCACAAACTGCCTTAACGACCTGCAGACTACATCAGCAGGCGTTGGGCAGGATGTGAGGGCCCTTACCCAGGCTATCCAGGCCAACACAGCAACACTAGGTGCTGCCCTGGACAGAATAGCCGTGGCCTTGGAGGGCAGGCCGCCAGGTGGACAGAGACCAGGGGCTGCTCCTCCTTCCCCGGTTTCCCCTCCCATGAGTCTTCCCTGAGGGGCCGTGGCCGGGGGCGCCCTAGGCGTGGCTCACGTCAAGGGCACTAATTTGTTTTTCCCCTTTTTTTTGGTGCTATTTTTTTTTTTGCTGGAAATTTTTTGATTTTGCTGGTAATTATTTTTTTATTTTTTTTTTATTTTTTTTGGGTTGTGAATGCTGTTTGAATGTGGGGGTGACATTCCTGCTGGAAAAGGGGTGTCACCCTCAATTTTGGTGGAGAAGGGTTCCCCAGGACCAGGGAGAAGTGATCCCCAGGTACAGTGACATAATTGGAGCCTTGGCGTGGTGTTGCTGCTCACAAGTCCAGCATGGTGGACTGGTGCCAATCCAATTTGATGAGGATGTGGGGTGTGTGTGCTAGGGACCACAGTGGTGTGCATGCATGCATTCTCATTGTGCCATGATTAATGTGTGTTTTTAACGTGCAAAGATGCCCAATGTGAGCTGTCTCCTGGCTGCTCTTCCCTCAGAAGACGGGGTAACCTCGGTTAGGGGGGAATTGTCTGGTTCAGGGGTCAGGTCATCACGTAGGTCAATCTGCAGGCCCTTTCTCACTGCGAAGTTGTGCAGCAGGCAACAGGCACCGATGATATGGCACACGAAGTTTGGGGAATACAAGAGGGTCCCCCCAGACTTATCCAGGCATCAGAAACGTGACTTCAGGAGGCAAAAGGTGCGCTCCACCACTGCACGTGTTTGGGCGTGGGCTTGATTGTATCTTTCTTCTCCTGGGGTTTGGGGGTTCCGGAAAGGAGTCATGAGATGGGGTCCCAGTGGATATGCAGAGTCACCTGTAAGGGAAAAGACAGGAGGATGTTAGTCATGCATGTGCCCCTTGTGATGTGTGCATCATGGGGGGGGACAGTCATGCCTGCCACCCATGTCACTCACCAACCAGCCAGGTGTCCCCATACACGTTCTGATCGAATTCCAATCGGATGGGGCTCTGATTGTATATGTAGCTGTCATGGCTGGACCCTGGGTGTTTGGCACGGACGTGCCATATGAGGCCTTGGGCATCGACTATCACCTGTACGTTGATGGAATGCCAATGCTTTCGATTGCGGTATATGTGCTCTGTCTCCTGGTGGGGCTGGAGTGCCACATGTGTGCAATCAATGGCCCCCACGATGCGTGGAAATCTGGCAATTCTGTAGAAATCTGTCATTGCCTTCAGCCGCAGGTCCTCAGTGGTGGGTTTGATGATTTGGTTGGCCATGCGTCTGAGGATTGCTGGGACAACCTGGTGCACACATCTGCTCATGGAGGATTGTGACATCCCAGCCACCACTCCACTTGTTCTTTGAAAAGAGCCACTGGCAAGGAAATGGAGTGTTGCCATGACCTTGACCAGTGGCTGCACTGCATGTGAGCGGTGTGTTGGGCTGGTGATGTCCTCCTGCAGGGTTGTGGTTAATTCCAGGATGGCATGAGGGGTGAATCTGAAGATGCGATACACCTCATAATCACTCATGCCAAAGAGGTCTATGCAGGTGCGGTATATCCTCTCCCGTGCCATCCTCCGTGCCCTCCTCCTTCTTTGCTCATCTAAAGTCAGTAGTATAGCTATGCGCGACGATGCCCCTGGCATGTTGGCATACAGATTGTTGTGCAACACGTGTGACTGCTGAGCTCCTCACTAACAGTGTTGCTTTATCTGACATGTAGACGTTTTTTCTCTTTTTAGACCAGCTTTTATATGGTCTAATTTTAGACAGGACATTTTGCTGTTGCGCACACTGCGTAGCCTGCGCTGCCCCAACGTTCTTTTGTGGATCCCCGTAAGTCCCTCATTAGCATATTTGACTAGCAAATCAACGGTGTGTCTAGTGCAGTTTTGCGCGGACGGATGCGCCTGTCTAACGAAATTACGCTGGACAAAAAAAAATAGATTTCTTGCGTATCTCGTTTTGGGGATGCCGTGCATTGAAACGCACGTGCACATTTAGACTTACGCCGCGCATCTCCTGTTACGCAGGCGTAATCGCTCTGTGAATCTGGGCCAAAGTATATAAGTATATGCTGTGACTTTAAGAAGGCCTGTGAAGATGCTTGCTATATCTCTTCTTGTGTCAGGCTGCACATAATGGGCAATAAATGCTAACCATGAGCAAAGCAACACCCCCCCCCCCCCCAAGAGGGACCCCATCACAGGGCCACATTCACTCCAGGGTCAAATCCACTTTAAAAAAAAATCAATACCTTTAACCCTTAATTGGTGGAAATGGAACTAGAGGTCTTGCTGGAGCCTTCCCTCCCTCCACATTTTTTGTTTAGCCCAGCAGATATATAGATAGAGCCTGGACAGACAGGCCTCCCTGCCACTATAGGCATCACTGTCTTCCCACATCCCAATTGTGGTCCCAGTCCAAGATACACACTCCTCCACAAAATCTGAATCCAATGCAGCCTCAGAGATTTAGATACCCAGGTGATGCTTGTTACAGAGAAACACATTGAGAGGGGCCTCATCACATGTGACATTGTTGTGCAAATCGGGCTGACCACATGGACCTGCTGTAGGGTTGCCACCTTTTCTTCACGCCAAACCCGAACACTTTAGCGGCGCACGGCATGGCACCCCAACCGCGGTGCGATTTTGCCGTGACTGTCACCCGACAAATTGCGGCAAAATCACATAAACATAATTGTGGGATGCCTGTCATCCAAAAGAAGTTTTGCTTCACGATTGGGGTGCCATTATCCCCATCCCCTTCTATTACAAATCTACTTCCCCTACCAGCACAAATCCTCCAATACCACCATGGCAGCCGACAGGGGGTATCACGGGGCCCCAGCACACAGGGGAGCCTGGACAGCAGGGGGTTTGGAGCAGTGGGGGTGCAATTACAGAGGAGGGGTGCAATTACAAAGTAGGGGGAACAATTACAGAGGAGGGGGTTGCAAATACAAAGGAGGGGGGGGGAATTCCAATGAGGGGGGGCAAATACAGAGGAGGAGGGTGCAATTACAGTAGAGATGGGGCAAACACAGAGGAGTCAAAAAGGGAAAGAGAGAGGTGACAGGCAGCTGCTGGTGCGGAAGTTTTTAATAAAATAAATGCTTTAAAAAAGGATTTTTAATAAACAGCTTACCTGTAAAATCCTTTTCTTGAAGTACATCACGGGACACAGAGCGCATAGCCATTACACTTGGGTTATATGGGTACCTTCAGGTGTGGACACTGGTGTAATCAATTTCACAGGAAGTTTCCTCCCTATATAACCCCCTCCCACTGGGAGTGCTTCAGTTTTGTAGCAAGCAATTCTCCCGAGGTTACACAATGTTCCCCAAAAGAGGGGTGGGAGCTCTGTGTCCCGTGATGTACTTCAAGAAAAGGATTTTACAGGTAAGCTGTTTATTAAAAATCCTTTTTTCTTTATCGTACATCACGGGACACAGAGCGCATAGCCATTACACTTGGGATGTCCTAAAGCAATGCTCTATGAAGGGAGGGAGACCGTAAGGCCAAGAATAGCCAAATAAAAACATTGTCAGGAGAAAACATGGCTCCACCAACAGAAAAACAAGGGGGCGTGAACCGGGCCAGAGGATTCTATACTGCTGCCCGTAGGACCACCTGCCCAAAAGCTGCGTCCGTACCCTTTGCAACGTCCAACTTATAAAATTTAGTAAACGTATGTACGGAAGACCAGGTTGCCGCCCTGCAAACCTGTGCCATAGAGATCTGATGGTGTGCCGCCCAGGAGGCACTCATGGCCCTCGTAGAATGGGCTTTAACTGATAAGGGAGGTGGAACGCGCTTCAGACCATATGCCTGAAAAATCAGCTGCTTAATCCACCTAGCCAAGGAAGACTTGGCAGCCGGCTGACCCTTCTTGGGGCCATCCGGAAGAACAAAAAGCACATCTGTTTTCCGAATCTTCTCTGTAGCCTTGAGATAGACCCTCATGGCTCGAACCACGTCCAAAGTATGAAGCCGTCTTTCCTCTCTGGACTGGGGAGTAGGAAAGAAGGATGGTAGGACTAGGTCCTGATTCAAGTGAAAACTGGATATGACCTTAGGAAGGAAAGAAGGTTGAGGCCGCAGAACCACTCTGTCCTTATGCAGAATAAGGTATGGCTCCCTGCATGACAAGGCTGCCAGCTCGGAAACCCTTCTGGCTGAAGCCATAGCCACCAAGAAAACCAACTTTCGGGTTAGTAGCACAAGAGGGATTTCTGTCAGAGGTTCAAACGGCTGCCTTTGTAAAGCTGACAAGACCAGATTTAAATTCCAGGGGCAGAGGGGAGCTCTAATAGGGGGATTCACATGCAAGACCCCCTGCAAGAAGGTTTTCATAAGCGAATGGGTGGCCAAGGGTCTTTGAAACCATATTGATAAAGCCGACACCTGCCCCTTTAGAGTACTAAGAGCCAACCCTTTGTCAACGCCAACCTGGAGGAATCGCAAGATCCTGTCAATAAAAAACTTTCGAGGATGCCATTTTTGAGACTCGCACCACTCCACATAGGTTCTCCAGACTCTGTAATAAATATTTCTGGAGACCGGTTTCCTAGCCTGAATCAACGTAGATATGACCTGATCTGAGAGGCCTCTGCCCTTAAGAATTAGGGATTCAGCCGCCAAGCCGTCAAATTTAGCTGCTGTGAAGCAGGATGGCAGATTGGGCCCTGAGACAGCAGATCTGGGCGCAGGGGGAGCGGCCACGGTGCCCCGACTGACATCTTCACGATGAGTGCGTACCAAGCCCTCCTGGGCCAGGCTGGGGCCACCAGGATCACAGGCCTGCGCTCCACCCGGATCCTCCGTAGAAGGCGGGGAATCATCTGCAGTGGAGGGAACGCATACAGAAGAGAAAACTGGTGCCAAGGACAAACCAAGGCATCGGTCCCGTAGGCCGAGGGATCCCTGGCTCGGGATATGAATTTGTCCAACTTTTTGTTGGATCTCATTGCCATAATGTCCACATCTGGGACTCCGAATCTTTGGCAAATCTCTTGGAATACCTGGGGGTGAAGAGACCATTCCCCCGGGAGCAACTGTTGACGACTCAAAAAATCTGCTTGAGAATTGTCTATCCCTGGGATGAACACCGCCGAGATGCAGGGTACATGGGCTTCGGCCCATGAGAAAATCAGGTTTACTTCTCTTTGGGCTGCTGGGCTCTTCGTGCCCCCCTGGTGGTTTATGTATGCCACCGCAGTGGCGTTGTCGGACTGTATCCTTACTGGCAGACCCTGAAGGGGGAGAGTCCAGGCGATCAGGGCCAGCCGAGCAGCTCTGATCTCCAAGATATTGATGGGAAGCAGTTTTTCTGCCTCCGACCACTGCCCTTGCTGGGTCTGTTCTTCTAGAACTGCCCCCCAACCTGACAGGCTGGCATCCGTGGATACTATCTTCCACGTGATGGGGCAAAAGGATTTCCCTTTTGACAAATTTTGAGAGACCAGCCACCAAGACAGGCTGCGCCGGACCTTCGGGGAGAGCACTAACGGACGATCTAACGCCTGAATGGACTTGTTCCAAGCAGAGAGAATGGCTGCCTGAAGATATCTGGTATGGATCTGGGCATAGGGCACAGCCTCGAAGGCGGCCACCATCTTCCCCAGCAGTCGCATACATAGGCGAATAGTCGGCCTCTTCTTGCCTAAGATCACTTGAACTGCTTGAGCTATTGATCTGATCTTTGCTTGAGGTAAAATTATCCTCTGGCAGTCTGTATCTAGCCGAAGGCCTAGATATTCCAACTGCTTTGTGGGTTTCAATACCGATTTTTCTAGGTTTACAATCCACCCGAATTCCTCTAGATGCTGAACTGTGCGACCTACTGCCTGATTGAGGTTGGAAGCTGAGCTGTCGATAACCAGAAGATCGTCCAAGTATGCCAAGACTAAAATGCCTTCTGTCCTTAGGACGGCTAGCACCGGGGCTAACACCTTTGTGAATACCCGCGGAGCTGTTGCCAACCCGAAAGGGAGGGCTACGAACTGGTAATGGCGGTGATCTATCATAAAACGAAGAAACCTGTGATGTGCCGGGTAGATCGGCACGTGCAGATACGCATCTTTTATGTCTATAGATGCTAGCAAGTCGTCTTGATGTAGGCTGGCTGCCACCGAACGTATGGACTCCATACGAAAGGTCTGAATGTTTAGAAAGCGATTTAGGCGTTTGAGGTCCAAGATAGGCCTGACGTCGCCATTGGGCTTTGGTATTATGAAAAGGTTGGAGTAGAATCCCAGACCCCATTCCTGGGTTGGTACTTCTACAATTACCCCTTGGAGCAAGAGACGATCCAATGCTTTTACAAGAGAGGCCCTCTTTAATGGGTCGCTTGGAAGACTTGACCCCTGAAAATGAGGAGGGGGGACTTCCCGAAACTCTAGCTTGTAGCCCGTGGTTACCACGGATCTTACCCAAGAGTCGGGAATTCTGGCCTTCCACACTTCGGAGAAATACCGAAGCCTTCCCCCCACCCAAGAGAGTGGGGGCGCCCCTTCATGAATCTGACTTGAGGACTGGTTTAACCGGCTTGCGAGACCATGGCCTATTGCCTGTCGTGGCTTGTCCTTGTGGGCGGCTATTAAATGCTGAACGCCCGGGAGGCCGTCGATACTGACGGGAAGTTGAAGGGGCCGAGCCTACGAAGGCCTGTCGCTTAAATGCGGGCCCACGCGATCTTTTCTTGACAGGCAAGAAAGAACTTTTACCACTTGATATGGTCTGGATATATTTATCTAGGTCTTCACCGAATAGTCTCCCACCATGAAAGGGAAATCCTGCTAAAAGCTTTTTGCAGGGTGCCTCTGCTGACCAGTTTTTTAGCCACAAAAGGCGACGCATATGAACCAACAGCAGAGATAAACGGGACGCCTGTTGAACGGAGTCCTTAATAACATCTACTGCAAAGCAGAGAGCTCTTGGGAGGTCAGCCAATTCACGAGCTTGCTGAGCCGGTATGTCCCTTAATATCTGTTTAGTCTGATCCTTTAAAGCCTGACAAACGCCAATGGCTGCCACTGCTGGCTGAACCACGGCACCTACTGTGGTAAAAGAAGCCTTCAGTAGGGTCTCCAATTTTTTGTCGACTGGATCTTTAAACACCTGGACATTTTCCACCGGACAGGTCAGGGATTTATTTACGCAGGAAATGGCTGCGTCCACGATAGGGAGTGCCCATTTCTTTGCAAATTCTTCTTCCATAGGATAGAGAATGGTGAACCTTTTAGGAGGGATAAAAATCCTATCAGGTCGAGCCCAATCCTGAAAAATCACGCTCTCCAGAAGGGGGTGAACCGGGAAAGACGCACCACTCAATGGTGCCTTCAAGGAACCTAAAGAGGATACCGCGGGGGCTAATTGTTCTGACACTGGAAGTTTAAAAGCAGTGCGAACCATATCCGTCAGAGACTGGATCCACAGACTCTCTGCTTGAGAAGCCGAAAAAATTTCATCTATAGTGGAATCTTCAATGTCTGACCCGTCAGGACTCAGGTCCGCTTGATCCCCCTGTGGGTCCAATTCCTCCGAAGAGAGGACCTCTGCATCCGAACACACCGTTCTAGGTGACGGGGATCTAGCCCGTTTGCCACCCGGCAAAGAGCGGGCAATTAAAGCAGTTAACCTTTTCTCTAGCCCACCCAGGGTGGATTCTAGCATTTCTTCCGTAACATAAACGGGAATGGGTTGATTGGGGGCCGCCTCTGCCCCTAGCACCCTCAATGGCTCCTGCACGATGCTGTTCGGTGGTCTATCTGGTGAGGGTGGGACCACTGGAGCCTGGCCCAAATCCTCTGACCCCGTTGGAGACCCCTTTACTTTTTTGGCACCTTTTGCAGCCTTAGCTGGTCCTGATCCCTTGGGAGCCATTGCACAACCTTGAGACACCCCTACAGCCAACACCCAACTGTTGTAGCTAGAAGTGAAACATTAATAATGACAGGCTATGGTAAAAAAAAATCTAAATTTTCATACGCCTGAGAAGGCGGCAATACCGAGGAAAGTCCTGTGAGTATTGCCACACCAATGCCCATTAGCTGGAGTCCAAGGTTGCACCGACTCAGATACTGCCAGATCTAAGGCTGAGTCCCTTTAAGAAAAAAATCTTTTTTTTTTTTTATTTTTTTTTTTCTGGTCAGTGTGGACTTAAGTCCAGACCTGAAGATCCACAAACCACCACTGGGTGTCACTGTTAGCCAGAACTGGCTCAGCTGCGCGCTCTATGTCCTCACTCTCCACTGCTCTCAGGAGGGAATGACCAGCCAGGAAATGCTTTTTTGCTTTATCTGAGACCTGACGCTGCTGGCCCGCCCCCCCCACGCACGCTGACGCTGTAAAAGGCGGCGCGCAAGCGCGCGCCCCCGCCCCCCCCACGCTGAAACCAACATGGAGGAAGCAGAGAGCAGAGGAGAAGCCTGGACCAGCGCTAGTAACACAGACACCCGGTAAGCCACTAATCTTTGTAGTGCACACATAGAGGAAGCTGTCCCCCTAGGCTTCCTAGGAAACAGGAGTTTTGTCTGCACTTCCTCTCTATACACGTGGGGCTGCAGTATCATGCTAACAGGCAAATCTGGGGGGAGTAGCAAAATACATATCTTTAAAAGCATATATATATCTACATGTTATCTGGGTAAACATTAGTACATCCCATCCTGCCTCAAAAGACATAGTGGAGATAGTGGCTGATGCACAAGCATACCATTAGCCAACCCAGAACCCCCAGGGGGATACCTACTGTCGAACCAAGTCCCGCAGGTTCCCTCTTACCTGCTCCACGCCGCAGGGTATTGCAAAATGCAAGAGGCCCAGCCTTCCCCCATCTCCGTGGGTATTGTCTTGGACCTCCAGGGACCGGGGTCCTGTGTTAAGGAACCCACACCCCTGGACCTATATAGCATCCTGGCATCAGTAGCGTTTAGTTCTTGGAAGAGACTAAGGCACTGGAGCCCAGAATCCAGCCCTCCAAGGAGAGGCATTATAGGCAAAACCCCACTCCAGCAGGGCCCGGGTACCGTACACCTTGGCTTTGAAGCACTTCGGACGGATCCGGCTAGCTATCCTGGGTCCCGAGACCTCCGAGGGACAGCTAGACGTGACCAACACCTAAGACACTGGCGAAAAAACTGAAGCACTCCCAGTGGGAGGGGGTTATATAGGGAGGAAACTTCCTGTGAAATTGATTACACCAGTGTCCACACCTGAAGGTACCCATATAACCCAAGTGTAATGGCTATGCGCTCTGTGTCCCGTGATGTACGATAAAGAAAACAATCTACTCACTCTTCATGTCAGAGCTGTAGCCATGTCAGTCTGTGAAGTCGGCTGTCCCATTCTCCCCTCCGATTCACGCTGTTGTTATCACTGAATCGCTGGAGGAAACAGAGCGCGGGAAATTCATGTTAACTCTCAGCCTCTGATGATGGAGGCGTGGTTAAGCCTCCAGAACGCTCTGATTGGTCACATCATCCCAGGCTGACAGCTCACTGCAGTTTCCCCCACGGCTCTGTATCCTTGGCTTCCTCCAGCGATTCAGTAAAGCAGCGTGGATCAGAGGGGAGAATGGGACAGCCGACTTCACAACTGTGACATGCCTACAGCTCTAACCCGGAGAGTGAGTGCATTGTTTTTAAGCATCTGTTTTATTAAAAACTTCCGTACCAGCAGCTGCCGGTTGCCTCTCTCTCCCTTATGTTTTATTTGCCTCCCCCTCCCGCTGCTCCGATCCCCCTGCTGTCCGGGTCCCCCTGTGTGCTGGGGCTTGTAAAAGGAGGCCCCATGATACCCCCTGTCAGCTAGAAATGGTGTCCGGGTATGAGGCAGAGGGAAACCCGGGCACAGCCTCCTAAACCCGTACTGTCCGGGTCAAAAACGGACAGGTAGCAACCCTAACCTGCTGGCTGTTTGTAATACATGCTGTTTTATTCCTTGGATATTGCAAGTGTAATTTAATTGTTATATTAAAATCAATTGGTAAAATACTACACTATGTGGATCTATTTCAGCGTAGGAATTCAGGGAGCTTTTGTATTCTGGATTGTGGTGTATAAATTATCATACATTTTTCACTGCAAGGGAGAAGAAATGCCTGATATTTTGGAACTTGGCACTTTTGCACTTTAAAATACATTTGCACTGTAATTTTTGCACATTATTATGAACTAATCTTGCACCTTTTATATGGACTTGATTTATATGGATCTGTTAAAGTGGTAGTAAACTCAGTTCTACCACTTTTACCTACAGGCAGGCCTATAGTAATGCCGCGTACACACGATCATTTTTTGTGATGAAAAAAAACGTTTTCTGTGAAGTAAAAAACGACGTTTTTGAAACGTTACTTTCAAAGACGATGTTGCATACACACCATCGTTTTTGTTCACAAAAAGCGAGGTTACGTTCACCACTCTTTTCCATTGAAGCTCGCTTCATAACTAGCTTCTGGCCATGCGCGAGTTGAAAAACGTCTTTTTAAACGACGTTTTTGCTACACACGGTGACTTTTTGTGAAACAAAAAACGACGTTTTGAAAAACGACACAAACAATTCAAGCATGTTGGAATTTTTTTTTGGTTGTTTTTTTGAAGACAAAAAACGACGTTTTGCCCACACACGATCAATTTAAATGACGTTTTTTAAAACGTCGTTTTATTTCATCACAAAAAACGACCGTGTGTACGCGGCATAAGGCTTATCCGTAGGTACTGTGATTTATCTCCTAAACTTGCAAAGTTTAGGAGATATTCAGAGTGTATGCAGCTAGTGACGTTACCATCACATGTGCTCTGAAGGTCCGGCGTGCCGGTCCGGACCTTCAAATGCCCATGTCATACAAAGGGGCTCACGCACGCATGCGCAGGAGTGACATCATCTCGCCTCCGGCTACTCATGTAGCCGGAGGACGCAAACCCGGAACTAATGCAGCAAGCGGTGCAGCAAGACGCTCTCACCTTAGTCTGCTCACCCCAGGGATAGAGAGAGCAGGACGCTCTCAAACGAGTCGGCTCTCCCCAGGGTCAGTTTAGCTAGACAGGGTCCCCCCACCGTGTGGCTCCTGGCTCCCAGACAGGTAGGGTCTCCACCCCCCTGTCACTGCTGTCCGCTCTCCTCGGACCTCTGTCGGTCAGCTCTCCTCTGGAGACTCACCACTTGGCTTCCCCCGGCTTCCCCTGGCTCCCTCCGGTTCCCTCCTTCATCCCTTCTCCAGGGAAGCTAACAGGTAAGCCCCTGTTCTCAGGGCCATCCACTGGGACCGTTGGCGGCCGTCCTTTTCAGGACAAGCCGCTGCAACTACCCAAACACTACGGCTCTCCCCTGCTCCTTTCCCCCCTCTTCTGTACCCCCACATTACCATCACTATTCGAGGCATCCCTCCACCACCTCCCTGCCTCAATTTCCGCCTTTTTCGGTCGTTTCTCCAGACATTCGCCCCAGTCTCGGCGGCCTCGATCTAGGAAAGACCGCTGCTTCACCCGCGGCCTAGCGGCGTGCCGCTTCCCACACCCTGCAATCTCCGCCAAACTGCCCAGAAAACCTTCTCTTCCCGGTTACTGATCCAGCCTTCCCCAGCATTACCGATCCACCCAACTGACAGCCCCAAGCCTGGATCCTGCTGCCTGATTAGTGGCCATCTTGCTACACCTGGCAACGAGGGTACCTCTCATCCCCACTCCCCCCTTTCTCAACACAAACAGAACTTGATCCAGGGTTTCGCCCGATCGCCTCTCAGGGGGTCAGGAAGAATTTTTTTGTCCCTGCCGCAGCATATTGGCACAGCACGACCAGGGTTTTTTTGCCTTCTTCTGGACCAAGCTAGGAGAGAGGATTCAGCTAATATTCCCTCCGTCGCCCTTGAAAACCTCCCCCCCCCCCCGGTGTTTGGCGACTATGGTTAATCTGCAATATTCTGCAGAAACCATTTGGAGTCTGAGGCGATTCGCTGCAATACTACCAGCCATCACCAAAAAAGCCCTAAGAATTGAGCGACTATTGAGAATCGATCGACTGTCAAAAATGTCAGCCATTTACCCCAGCCTAAACACATATCATGTGCTTTGATCAACACAAGATCGGCAGTAAAACACTGACTAGAAATCTATGCTTTCATTCTACAATACGATTTAGACTGCCTCATTTTTACAGAGAGCTGGCTCACAGCCGACTGTAACACCATTCTAGGTGAACTGGTGCCAGAAAACGATTGTATTATAACCGAAAACAGAATAGAGCAAAGAGGAGGAGGCTTGGCGGTGATCTACAAGAATTATCTTGCGATCACTAAACCAGGTCTCCAAAACCCTCTTCCATTCATGGAAACCCTTACTCTGCAACTACAAACAAATTCCCAGGAGACCGTCCGTATTCTTCTCTGCTATAGACTACCTGGCCCAAAAATGCAGCTTCTACCATCATTGACGGAGTTTATCTCCACTTACACCCTTAACAGCAAACACCTTTTGCTGCTCGGAGATTTCAACCTCTGGGCCAACTCCTCACAAGATCCCGTTGCCGACGCCTGTATTGACCACCTGGAAGGATTAGGGCTACAGCAACAAGTATGTGGGCCCACACATGCTTCAGGTCACACACTCAATATTATTTTCAGACAAGATCTGGAAATAAACATTTTGGAAAATGAACCGTTGCCATGGACAGATCACCATGCAATTAAATTCATAATTTCCAAAATCCCCCCTTTAACAAAAACATCAAAACCAGTGACAACACACTGGACTAGATGTCAGAAGAAGCTCCATTCGGAACTCTTCAAATCCACATTAAGGAAAAAAATAAAAACAATTCAACCACGTCAAACGGCCTCAGAAACACTGGATGCCATAAACATAGCCCTATTACAGTCAGCCGACTTAATAGCGCCGAAACGTAAAGCCCGTCTCAGGAAAAACAACTCCAGCTGGTTTAACAACCAGCTGTCGTTACTGAAGCAAGAGCGCAGAAGGGCTGAAGCCGTCTGGAAAAGAAGCTCTTCAGAGGAAAACCTCACCATCTACAAGGCAACAACAAGAAAATACCACAAAGAAATCTTCAAAGCCAAGAAAAATTACTTTTCCAAGGCTATCAACAGCGCCCTAAACCGCCCCCGTGAACTCTTCAAGCTGGTCACTTAGACCATGAATCCAGGATGTCTTGAAGCCGCCAATTCGGATACCCAAGAATTTTGCAATGAATTATCGATTACTTCATTAACAAAATTTAGAGAATCCGTCGAATATTATTTTGACCATTCGACAGAAACCAAATATTATTGGATTTTCGGACGAAAGCTATTCCCCAACGAAAAACAAAATAAATCAAAACGATTTTTGGGAGTAACTAAATAAATTTATTTTCCAAAGAAAACGAAAAAACGATGCACATGTCTACTATCTATGCCACTAAAAATATCATCCGTACTTTGCGAAACGCCACAGTGCCAAATGATATCATCCCCACAAAACTGCTGAAGGAATGCGCCGACATCCTCCTATCACGCAGCTTATAAACCAGTCTTTCAAGGAAGGCATAGTGCCCTCCCAGTTGAAAGAGGGCATAATCCAACCCATCTTGAAGAAACCCACCCTGGACCCCAAGGACCCAATCCACTGCTGTCCCATAACAGGCCTAAATATTCTCTCAAAGGTAATGGAAAAAGTAGTGGTACAACAGCTGCAACAGCATCTAAATACCCATAACCTACTTGATCCATTTCAATCGGGTTTCCGTCCCGGACACGGGACGGAAATAGCATTGCTCAAAATATGGGGCGAGGCTTTCGAAGCCGCAGATGAAGGAGAATCTTGTCTTCTGGTTCTGGTGGACCTAAGCGCAGCCTTCGACACTGTAGACCACAAACTATTACTGACTCGGCTAGCTGAAGTAGCCAGAGTCGCAGAAGGTGATTTATCTTGGTTCTCCTCTTTTTTGGAAAACCGATCACAAATAGTGAAATTGGGACCTTTCATTTCAGAGAAACGCACGGTATCGTGCAAAGTCCCTCAAGGATCGCCTCTGTCGCCGGTGCTGTTTAACATCTATCTTCGTCCTCTCTTTGAAATCATCAGCAGCCAAAAACTGCTTTATCACTCATATGCAGACGACATGCAACTGTACTTCCGCATTTGCAACAAAAAGGATCACCACCTCAATCTAGAGATATGCCTCTCTTTGATAGAAAACTGGATGACAAAGAGTTATCTTAAACTCAACGGAGCGAAAACAGAACTTCTCCTGTTTTTACGCCAAGCGTATGAATCAACCTGCAACAACTTAGATACCCCCGCCCATTCTGGGCAAAATCATGACCCCCAGCGCCAAAGTCAAAAGTCTCGGGGTCATCTTCGACTCCTACATGACAATGGACGCACAATTAGGGTCAGTAGTCAGCAGATCTCACCATCTGCTGCGCCTACTACGCAGACTTCCTCTTTTTATTCCCAAAGAAGACATAGCGGTCGTGGTGGGAGCAGTTGTAAACTCCAGACTGGACTATGCAAATGCCCTTTACCTCGGACTCCCAAAGTACCAAATCGCTCGTCTGCAAGTCGTTCAAAATACGGCCGCCAGACTTGTGACTGGGAAAAAACCTTGGGAATCAATCTCACCTTCACTGAGAACCCTTCATTGGTTGCCAGTAAAAGACAGAATTGTGTTTAAAGCTCTCTGTCTAACGCAGTGTTTCTCAACCTTTTTCCAGTTGGGGCACCCTTAAAAAATATTTTCAGTCTTGAGGCACCCCAGTCCAAGGCTTTGTTCACATTACGGTGTGTCGCAGAACACGCGCATAATCACGCTCATTCCTGACACACAGACAAATGCTCTGCTCTTTAGGGGTACCATTAATTCTTAATGATACTCCCACACATTGGAAAACGTAGGGTGCTTTTGTTGCAGTGCAATTAAAAAGAAAAAAGGTTGGAGACTTGTTTCCCTGCATTTTTTTGGGCACGGAAATGAATGGACTGCCCTACATGCAGCTACACAGATGTGAACCAAGGGCTTATTCACATGTCATAGGGGCGGTAAAACTACATGGTTGAGCTGTTTTTACCACCCTCAACTTCTCCACCTTTAGCTGCAGAGGCAGCAGCTGAGGGTGTTTACATGCTGTGGCTGCAACTGGAGGTATACCGAGGGTGAATGGGGCTGCACTGCAACTACCCTGCAACTGTGTGCATTGCACTGTTGCGGTCTAGTGATGCATTGCATGGTTGCGGTGTAGTGATGCTGCATTTATGGGATTAAAACAGGTGGTAAAGAGGCAACATAATGCCTCTGAAAAGCGATCTGTGTATGGATTGCTTTTCAGAGGAGCAGCAGTTTTTGCTGCTATCAAACAAGCTCACAAAATCCATTCTGATGGTACAGGAATGGGAGGGGGGTCAGGATTAAAAGTAACATACACACATACATACAAACACATGCTTACACACGCATACACACATGCTTACACACATACATACACATGCACATACACACAGACAGACACTCACATGTGCACAAACACACAGACACTCACATGTGCACAAACACAGACACACTCACATGTGCTCTCACACACAGACACATGTATAAAGCCATTTTAAAATGAATCTAGCTTCTTTCTCAGTACCTTTCCAGATTCCTCATTCAGCCGGGTACTGCACTCTAGGGGGAAGCAGAGAGCACAGCACACTCCTCTGCACTTCACTTTCACTTTTGAAGCTGACAAAGCTTCTCACAGTTCGGTAGGAGAGCAGGCTCATCTGACAGCCTTCTCTCCACTGATCCCGCGGCACACCTGAGAACCTCTGAAGGCACACCAGTGTGCCGCGGCACACTGGTTGAGAAAGGCTGGTCTAACGCATAGATGTATCCATGGGAATGCTCCCCATTATCTATGCGAAACAATAAAAGCTCACAATCCCAATCGTGTTCTGCGATCCACCAACCAAAATCTGCTCCAGATACCGAAAGCCAATAACAAGTCCAAAGGAGAAAGAAGATTCGCGGTCCAAGGTCCCAGACTATGGAACGCTTTACCAACTAGCATTCGGTTGGAGGAAAACCACTTAGCATTCAGGAGAAAGATCAAGACTTATCTCTTTTGATATCAAAGGAGACAGGAACAACAAGCGCCCAGAGGTTCGCATGTGCGGCGCTATATACGTTTTTCATTCATCTCTCTACCCGACGCTGCGTTTCTCCCTTATGGGCATCTAATGGGAAATTCGATGCCCATTAGGGAGAAACGCAGCGTTGGGTGGAGCGATAGTTGCTAACGTCACCACGCCCCCAGCTGATCGGTCAGAGCCGAGGCTGGTTTGTTTGTTTGCACACGCTTCCTAGTTGTAACTTTGATACTTTGTAACTGGTGAAGCTTTTTAGATGTCGGTTCTTTTTCCATTGAGTGGAATTAAAGAGATACCATTTTAAACCAAATACTGCACTATAAAGCACTTTTTCTCCTCATTACCTACACGTTCCCACATTGTTTCCTGAGGCTGGTTTACCCCTGGATAAACCGATAGGAGACAGCGGCTTTTCCGCTGGATTTCCAACAGAGGGTTGGACCGTGAGTAACCACTCTGAATCAGCCGAGGACATCTTTGTTTCTGAGCCCTTCTGATCCCCGTGGGGATCCAACGGATCTGGTAAGTGACCATTTATTCCATTTATCCGTGGGAATTTTGTTTGAAGTTATCTGCATCCATTCAGTCATCAAACAGAAGATTGAGACCCTATATGAGCCATTGCATTGATGCGACTTTATAAGGACTAATTTTTTCATTTATAGTACACTTATTTTTTTGCACAGGAACAAGGACACTTGAATGTATTTATTACTAATTTGTTCATAAGAACATTCACATGCAATTTTCATTGCTTAATTTGGTTGCGCACTTTGTTTCATTTTTCTTTAATAATGATAATATACTCCCAGATAAAAATGTTTCTTGTCTTTACTCAGATATTCTTTTTACATACGGGAGACAATTCCTCCATATAGGATTTAACCTTAGACATTTGTCCTGGAGTTTGGGGAGATTTGGACTTCAGTGTTACATTATACTGTACTGGCAATAGCTCTGCTTGTTTTGGTAACCTATTGGAAAAATGTAATAACCTGACCGATTGTTTGCTCAAACTTGTCTTGCATACACACGGTCACACAAATGTTGTTGAAAATTCCGAACGTCAAAAACACGGACACGTACAACACTACGATGAGCCAAGAAAAAGAAAGTTCAATGATTCCAAGCATGCGTCGAATTGATTCAGAGCATACGTAGGAATTTGGTACAGCTGATCGAAAATTTTGACAAGAACTTTTGTTGTCGGAAAAATTGAGAACCAGCTCTCAAACATTTGTTGTCGGAAGTTCCGACAGCAAATGTCCGATGGAACATATACACTGTCGGATTTTCCGACAACAAGCTCACATCGAACATTTTTTGTCGGAAATTCCGTGTGTACGCGGCATAACTCTGTCAGTTAGACTTTCAGTGGAAATTACAGGAGGCAGAATTCTAGACAGATTCTGTAGTTTGTGGTCATTATAACTAGACTATACAGTATATTTATATATACTGTATATGTATATTTTTTTCTTGTAACAAAGCATTACTGGATTGCATGATGTATATAGTAAATCTTTAATGAAATCTGTACTGAAAAAAAAAAAAAGATGACCACTATCGCTGACCTTGTCCTGAAAGCACTAGTTGAAGATTGGAAAAATAAAAATTAAGTCCAGCGTCTTAGGCTGCATTCTTGTTCTGGGAGTGTGACTCATAAAGAACTGAAACTATTGAATCAGCATGACAGCTTTTAAGCATAACAGCCTTTAAAAATTCCTTGCATGTCTGCCTCAATTTTACTTAGTAGACCTGTGCTTGAAGGGTAACATACAACTATAAAAGAGTGACCCTATCATTTAGATTAAAACAATATGCTGCTGGTATAACATACTTGCCAACTGTCCCGTTTTTAACGGGACAGTCCCGTCAAATAGGACCTAGTCCCGGCTAATTTAGCCTGCCGGGACTTGTCCCGGCTAGTGGGTCCCCGGATTCATTGGTGGCACCCAAATCCATTGTTGACAGCCTAGCTATCTAGCAGGACATGCAGCCGTGTGACCAATCACCATGGATCCAGCGATCCAGTGATTGGGGGTAAGTCGGGGGCATATGGCTGCAGGGAGATTGAGTGGATCTGTCAGGTTGATGTCGGGGTGGGCGGGGCCAATATCCGGAGCTCCGCCCCTTTGTTAGACAACCCAGAGCATAGTGAGCGGGAAGTACAGAAAGTGAAGGTGCCCAGCAGCTGACCAGCGTCTCTCTCCCTCTGACTTTCTGCTACAATGGCAGCCGATCCCCAGCCTGGTATTCTCTCCCTGCACTCAGCTCAGTGCTGTAATGTCGACTCTCCCTCCTGCATGATTTTCTATTTACCTCGCAAGTTTGTTACTCCTCCCCCTTCTAGACACTGGTCCTGCTCACATTCTCCCTTCTATGTACAGCTGATAGTGCCCAGAATATGTCTCCATGCAATCACCCCTGTGCTCTCCTTCTGTCTCACCATCACAGTGGATCTCATTCCTCCAACTCTCTGCCCCAACAAGCCTGTGTATTGTTTTCTACCATCCTCCTGACTCAGCCTATCTTCTCCATCATGGCTTCTCACTCCTCTCTTCTAGTGCCATGCTTCCTCAATTCTGATACAAATCTCCCATCCCCCTATCTAATGCAACTTCTACTCCCCCTCTACACTATCATCACCCCTTACACACCCCATCCCCCTCTATACATCCATGTATCACACAGCCCAGACACCATTATGTAACCCTTCACTGACTCATCTGGTTAATGTGTCCCATGTTCTATCGCCCATCGCTTAGATCTGTCATTATAGGAATCTAAGCTATAGTCCAATTGTATTCATAACTCCAGGTCAGTCCTATTTCCTCACCTATAATAACCTCCTCGCTGGGCTCACACGTGTGCGATCACAGACATTGCATGTGATTTGCACCGCATTGCTGTGCACATCATATGCAATGTCTGTGCGATGCAAATTCAGCCATTCAAACTGTATGGCTGAAATCGCATCTACACCAGAATGGTGCAGGACTTTTTTTTGGTCCTCACTGAAATCAGATCGCATGGGTGTGACACTTCTAGGTGTGAACACCCATGCGATCCGATTCCTGCACCATTTTACCGTTTACACAGCAATCTGAGAACTGATCTGGGGGTGTCATTGGCTTTCTATTGACACGCAGAGGTTCGCAGATGTCAGTGTGAACCGTCTGATGCGATTCGGGAACCTGCACAGGATTCGCAGGCTTTCTCACATCACACCAGTGTATACCCAGCCTTAATCATGTCACTATATTTCTATTTTTTATTTGTTTATTTTTTCAGAATTTTTAAAACAGTTTTTCAATGGATATTGAGCCCAGGTTCACACCGACAGGGGGAATTAAATCATGCACGTTCAGCTGAACTCACACAATTTCATTCCCATAGGTCAGTCCCAACTTCAGAGGCGATTCCAGAGACATCTGTGTGGGTTGCGGTACAGATGTCTATGGAAATTGCACCCCGAAGTCGCTGTGCTGCAAATTGTCCCTGGATTTTTTTTTCAAATGTTGGCAACTATGGTATAATGTGCAGGCACATAGAGATTCTTGCACATACTTGCTGCTACCTCCTATCTCTTGTTACAGCCAAATCCCAACCTGTTCTGACAAATAAAGATCCAACATTTCTGGGAGAGCCAGAACTCATACCTAATGCCGCGTACACACGACCGTTTTTCGGGTTGTAAAAAATTAAGTTTTTTTTTAATGTGATTAAAAACGATTGTGTGTGGGCTCCAAAACATTTTTCACGATGTAAAACATGGGCATGATTTCTGTATAACCAACATAGGCCATGATCTAAGACAGCAGGGTCTCCAGAGGCAGCACCAAGCCATCGGCATATACATTTTTTTATAAACGGTGAAAACAACTATGATGCCGTCATTGATGCTTCCCTATGCAAGTCTGTTCAGTTTGTGTAACACTCAACTGTTCCATGCTTCAAAGACTGTTCTGCCCCCTGTGGCTTCTGGGTTCTGCTGGAGACTATACAATACAGACTATATAATAGATATTTAATGACTATAATTGCAGAGGGGGGCTGTCTTAAAGGGTAGGGTGTGGCTTGACATTTAAGCAAAGAGTGCCTCTTGAGCCTCTAATGCCCCTGTGCACCCCAGTCTGAATCCTGTTTCAGTTATCAAGTGCACTCAAGCCTGTAGCCTCCAGAGACCCTGTGCACTACAGCCTGTACCCTGCTTCAGTGATCCCATGAACCCCAGCCTGTATTTTTCTCCAGTATTCCCAAGCACTCCAGCCTGTATCCAACTCCATTGTCCTTGTGTGACCTCACCAATAGCTTGGTGCAGGTAGGCTCATGTCTGTGTGGTTTGTTGTTTTTGACACCCTTGTCTGCCATAGATTTTACTTAGCCATTCCTGTTTTCCTATCGTTCCAGGGCAGCAAGAGACTTCTAATATATCTTTGCTCGGTCCCAGGTAGTTGCCTGCTTGGGTGATTCAGAGGGCTGAAACCTGGGAGTCGGCAACAGCAAAACTCATCACAGCTTCTTGTGCACTGCAACTCTTTTTATCTAAGGGTTTCTCAACTTTGCAGAATGAGTTCTTTCCCTTCAGAGCCATTGGGTATCTTACCACTCTTGTACTACTGGCTCTTTGGAACCTACAAAGACCAGAAGGTACAACATCAGAGAAACCAAAGTTTAGTAAAAATGTAAACTGTAAATTAAAGAGATAAGTCCACAAGGTGGCATGTGCTATCTTCAATACCCGTAAACAGACTGGCCAAAGATGTCAGCAGGCAGCAGGGAGCTCCGGAACACCTTACTGCTGCAGAGAAGTTGAGTATAGTTCTACTTTTTACAGCAACGAGGGTGAGCTGTCTCCTCATACATACATACATCCAAAGGAGATTTTGAATTGTATTTTAATTTAATGTTTTTTTTTTTGTGAATGGCAAATCAGTACAAACCTTGTCTCAGACAGTTTCAGCAAACTGTACGCTAATAATTTTTTCTAAATGGTATAAAAACAGATAGAACATATAAAACATACAAAACAAGAAGTAACATTATGGCCCGATATCCAAATGGGAGTAAGGAAGGCTCAGTAATCAAGTAGTGAGCTGGAGATGGGGCCTCCCTCTGCTTTAAAAACAACATAGCAGAAAAAAAAAAAAGAGGGAGAGTTACTCCTGAGTCCTGACCTCTCGTCCACGAGTGTCCTCTGGAGAGGAGTGATAATTTGGAGTCAGGCCAGCCAATCATCCGGACGGTAAGTAAAGTACAGGGTAGTGTGTAGATTGAGGGGTGATTTGGCCAGGCAGGCACAAGGGGAGAGGAGCCAATATAGACCTCCAGCTTACCTTCCCCCACACGACGACACCAGCCGGTCCCCACTTAGATGTCCAAACCAAGGGGGCAAAAAAAAAGTGCCTGCCTCCCGCAGGGGTCAGGCTACCCCCTGGTAGCAGAATCCTGTTTCCGTCAGACCAGCCGGTTCTCCCAAGTCCCACTCGCTACCTGGTGTGTCAACAACTGGGTCACTTGTGGTCATGCAACCAATATAGAGAGGCGGAGAAAATTAAAAAAGATAAAGGAGAGAGAGAAGGGGAAGGGTATCAGTTGGAACATACCTGGAATCACTCCGCTCCCACGCCACATTTCTCCATCACATTGTTGCATATTAGTTGGCTAAAAAGGAAAAGTCACATCCCTTCCCGCCCACCCCTAGTTGCTAAGTTAGGCCAAGACAGTCTAGTGTATGAATGAATGAATGAATGAATGAAAAACTTATATAGCGCGGCACATGCGAATTAAATCGCCTCTGGGCGCTTGTTGTTCCTGTCTCCTTTGGAATCAAAAGAGATGAGTCTTGATCTTTCTCCTGAATGCTAGGTGGTTCTCCTCCAACCGAATGCTGGTTGGTAAAGCGTTCCATAGTCTGGGACCTTGGACCGCGAATCTTCTATCTCCTTTGGACTTGTAGCTGGCTTTCGGTATCTGAAGTAGATTTTGGTTGGTGGATCGCAAGATGCGATTGGGATTATGAATTTTTATTTTTTCGCACAGATATTGGGGAGCATTCCCATGGATACATCTATGCGTTAGACAGAGTGCTTTAAAAGCAATTCTGTCTTTCGCTGGCAACCAGTGAAGGGCTCTCAGTGAAGATGAGATGGATTCCCAGGGTTTTTTCCCAGTCACAAGTCTGGCGGCCGTATTTTGAACGACTTGCAGACGAGCGATTTGGTACTTCGGGAGTCCGAGGTAAAGGGCATTTGCATAGTCCAGTCTGGAGTTAACAATTGTTCCCACCACGACTGCTACGTCTTCTTTAGGAATGAAAGGAATAAGTCTGCGTAGTAGGCGCAGCAGATGGTGAGATCCGCTGACTACTGACCCTATTTGTGCGTCCATTGTCATGTGGGAGTCGAAGATGACACCAAGACTTTTGACTTTGGCGCTAGGGGTGATGATTTTGCCCAGAATGGGCGGGGGTGTCCACGTTGTTGCTGGTTGGTTCCTACGCTTGGCGTGAAACAGGAGAAGTTCTGTTTTCGCTCCATTGAGTTTAAGATAACTCTTGGTCATCCAGTCCTCTATCAAAGAGAGACATGTCTCTAGATTGAGGTGGTGATCCTTTTTATTGCAAATGCGGAAATACAGTTGCGTGTCATCTGCATATGAGTGATAGAGCAGTTTTTGACTGCTGATGATTTCAAAGAGAGGACGAAGATAGATGTTGAATAACACAGGCGATAGAGGGGATCCTTGAGGGACTCCGCATGATACTGTGCGCTTTCCAGAGGTGAAAGGTCCTAACTTCACTATTTGCGAACGGTTTTCCAAGAAAGAGGAGAACCAAGATAGATCGCCTTCTGCGACTCTGGCTACTTCAGCTAGCCGAGTCAATAGAAGCTTGTGGTCTACAGTGTCGAAAGCTGCGCTTAGGTCCAACAGAACCAGGAGACCAGATTCTCCTTCGTCTGCGGCCTCGAGAGCGTCGTCCCATATCTTGAGCAATGCGGTTTCTGTCCCGTGTCCGGGCCGGAAACCCGATTGATATGGATCAAGTAGGTTATGGGTATCTAGATGCTGTTGCAGCTGTTGTACCACTACTTTCTCCATGACCTTAGAAAGAGAGTTTAGGCCTGTTATGGGACGGCGGTGGAGTGGATCCTTGGGGTCCAGTGTAGGACTCTGTGCCCAATTTGTGGGCCTGTGGTCTTCGCTTAAGGGAAGGGTCTGCCATTTCCAGCAGTGCTACGTCCAGGCTTGAGGGAATGTGCCCCGGGTTTGAGACATATGTTGTCAAGGCCGACCATATGCTGGAGAAGCGCTCCCGGTTTTCCTGCAGGTGGCAATCCAATCCTCTCCCTTCCTTATTTCTCGAAGGTTACGGCGCCTCAGCGGGGGTATGGGGGATTCCAGTGTTGAACATTGCTCATCTGTAAGCGGGGGAAGGCCAGGTGCAGTTAGGTAGGTTTGGATGTCAGTCAGTTTCGTGTCCGGAACTCCCAGGGGTTGTGCCGAACCCAGGTCATAAAGAGTTGCGCAATAGTCCAAGAACCCAAAGGCTATTTGGGAGTGAGTGAGTGAGAAACTTATATAGCGCAACGCCTGCGAACTGAATTGCCTCTGGGCGCTTAGTATCCTTTCCCTGACTGAACTTTTGCCCTCAGAAAAGATGGGTTTTGATTTTTTTTCTGAAGGCCAGGTAATTCACCTCCGAGTGGATGCTAGTTGGCAGAGCGTTCCATAGTCTAGGTCTTTGGACTGCAAATCTACGTTCTCCTTTGGACTTGTATCTGGAGTAGATTTTGATTGGTGGGTCGCAGAATGCGATTGGGGTTGTGAGCTTTTAGTTTTTCGCATAGATATTTAAGGGCATTTCCTTGTACATCAGAGGGTAGGCGCAGCTTATGTACCAGCTTATGTAACAGCATTTGCGCACGTTTCCTCCTGAGTGCTCTGGCGAGCATTCGGCCACGCTTATTGCCATGCTCATAATATTTGTGCGACATGTAGCTCAACTGTTTATGAGTCTGGCGGTCCAGTAAGAGTAGGAATAATTCTCAGAGGTCAGTTAGTTCCCCCAGAGCCCCCGGGTCTCCGTTTTTTTTGTGTTTGAGTTACGCCTGTTGGAGTGCCTGCAGCACCATATTGAAGTCCACTTGCTGGGCTTTTTTGAGCCTGGATCCCTGAGAGATCAGTTCTCCCCTCACAACTGCCTTGTGGTCCTCCCAGATAATCCCCTTGCTCACACCCTCCGTCGTGTTTTCCTTAAAGTAATGGGACAGAACATCTGTAACCCCAGAGACCACCGCCGCATCATCCAGCAGGGACTCGTTCAGTCGACACAACCAAGCCCTATAGGGATCTGACTGCAGAGCCAATGTAGCCATCACATGGGCATGGTTGGATATAGTGAGACTCCCGATGGACGAGGCCGGCAGCATCTCCAGAGCCAAATGTCCTTCACAGATTAGGTCTATAAGGGTATAGACATCATGGACCTTCGAGTAATAGCTATAGTCTCTACCTGAGGGGGTGAAGCACACGCCAGCTGTCTAACAGGTGGTGGGCCTGTAGGGATCTACAAAAGTGTCTAAAGAAGGCGTGTGAGGGGCGTCTGTGTGATGTGTCACGTTGCGGATCTGGGCTGAGGTTAAAATCGCCTCCTAAGGTCAGGGGGCCTTCATTGAAGTCTGCCAGGCAGTCCTGGGTGCTGTCAATGAACGTAAGTTGTTTAGAGTTATGGGCGTAAATCGTAGCTACTGTGAGTTTCTGACCTGCTATAGCTCCCTTTAAGAAGACGTACCTTCCCAGGGGGTCCACTTTGCTTTCTGTGACTTGGAAGGGACCAGACGGCAATAGCCTTGCCCCTAGATTTTGCAAGCGGTTAGTTGCTGAGGAACCACTGATTATATAGGTGAGTGGCAATTTGGGCATTGACCGGGGGGGGGGGGGTGAAATGTGTTTCCTGCAAGAGAACCATATGTGCCCAGGACCGTTTCAGTTCCTACCATAACTTGCTACGCTTACATGAAGAGCAGAGACCACGGAAGTTATAGGAAATTACCTTAAGTGAAACCATAGGGAATCCTTTTGGCAGGAGGTTGCCATGATGACAGGTGTTGTGTTGCACTTTGTGATTTATTATTGCTCTGTGTCTTTTAAGCTCTGCTCCCTTCTGTCTAGCTGAACTCTCTCTCTCACTGTAGTTCCTTATATTCCCCTACCCTTCCTATTTCTCTCTCATTAGCTCTGTATACCTACCATCAGAGCTTTTTTTCTCAGAAAATAGGTGCAGGAACTCAACCACGACCCCGTTCAGATTTCACAAACAGTAGAAGGGTCTTAAAGGGGCATTAAATACCAGAATTGCACTACATACAGAGTGCAGAGTTCAGGGGGGTTACACACAGAGTGCAGAGCTGTCACTTGTAAACACAGAAACCAGACTTCTGTGTTTACAAGTGATTGTGGTGAGCAGGCACCAAAGGGTCTGGGCCAAAGGTGGTGGAACTCAGTTCCCCCAAGTTCCCCCAGAAAAAAAGCCCTGCCTACCATGCTAAACATCTTTCCTTGTGGCTTACAACTGCAACATTTTTCTACCTATGAGGTTGCCATGATGACAGGTGTTGTGTTGCACTTTGTGATTTATTATTGCTCTGTGTCTTTTAAGCTCTGCTCCCTTCTGTCTAGCTGAACTCTCTCTCTCTCTCTCACCGTAGTTCCTTATATTCCCCTACCCTTCCTATTTCTCTCTCATTAGCTCTGTGTACCTACCATGCTAAACATCTTTCCTTGTGGCTTACAACTGCAACGTTTTTCTACCTATGAATATCTATCATTAAATGAAAAAACATTGGACATTGATTTTTCATCACCTTCTTGCCTGTTTTCGTTACTAGTTCCATACTGCACCATTGCGGTCTGGATACTGCTGCTCACCATTTCAGCTACAGCGCTTGAGTCTGATCCTACCCAGCTAGTGTCGGATTGACACTCTGATTTATCACTATTTGCATAATCTGCATTTTTCATATGAGACAACTCTATTTGGTATGTAGCATGTCTGTTGTGCGAAATCAAGCCATGACTTTGAGGCTGTGTATGTTTACCCTATACCATGTGTAACGGAATGCACCATGACAGACCGAGATTCTCCTATGTCTAGGGTCACCTTATGTCCACTAGGGCCATAGGGTGACAAAGAATCATAATTCATATGTTACAGAAGACATTAATAAGGGACATTAATAATAATTCATATTGCAGGACTGAGATATCACAAGGAGTCATGATGACATGACCAGGTCAGCCAGTGAGTCATACCTTTTGTATAATTGGCTATTGAAACGTTAAGTGAGGTTGGCTCTTCAATGTGTGGACACATGCTTTTGAAAGGTGTTAATTCAGGTCTACAAGACCAGAGTGAGTCATACCTTTTGTATAATATGCTATTGAAATACCTGAAGGTGTGGATTACACCCACTCTCACTGCCATTGTGTGATAAAGATGCGGTGCCGACCGGCCTACATGGTTAGCTACCTGAATGCCTTTTAGAGTGTGATTGAAGCCCCCCATGGTGTGAAGGGGGGTGGAGATGGCATTGTCCTGTGATTGGCTGTAACATCTTGTACTGTATAAAAGAGCTGGAAAGATACCAATAAAGTGTTGATAGATTTTTAAACCAGAGAGAACGTAGCTGCGTCTCGTTTTTACTCTGGGGAATGGAATGGGTCGTGTCTGCCGGATTGTGGAGTGTCGCAAGCTGTGTTGGGTGGATGGAAGTTCGTAAGCGGTGTTGACCGTTACATTGGTGGCAGCAGTGGGATGATTCCATCTTCAGAAAAACAGCTACAAGGGCACAAGACAATGCAGACACCAGTCTCCATGGAGAAGGAATTCCAAAGAAGGTTACAAGAGATGCGGATACAGCACAGAGGACCAGTATCAGAGGAGGTCCTGCTGGGATGGTCGGATGTGATTTGTTGCCAACTCTGGAAGGAAGCGCTAGCTCTTGAGCAGCAACACCAGGGAAAGGTCCTCCCCTCCTTCTATGAAAGGTACTGGCCGCAGTATGACGTACGAATGCCGTTGTTGGGGGAACAACCGAAGCAGGAGTGGATAGCAGAGTTAAACCGGCTGATCCGGGCAGAGATGCAGCTGGACGAGAGCTACAGAGCCCTCCGGTGGTATGTAGCCCAAGAGTGCCCGTGGTCAGCGGATGACAGTCCCACAGAAGGCTATGACTATGATGGCCCTGGATTGTTGTATTGGAGGATGTCCACGGATCCGGACTTCGGGGATGATCGGGAGTGGCGCCTGGAGGACATAATAGAGCACAGAGAGGGAAAATTGAATATCCCGGAAGGGCACTGGTTACAGGAAGATTTGGAATTTCTGGCCATTCGAGAATGGGAGCTGGAGATCGCCTACATACAGCTGCTAGACTCGGCTCAGCACCAGGGTAGGGCTCCCGTTGCCTGCGACTATGAGGAAAGGTCAGATGACAACTGTGAAATCCTGGCTGATGAATCAGCAGTGGAAAATATGGAGATTGCCATCTCTAAAGCCGAAGCGGATGGTGTGGAGTTCCAGGGAGCCGGGGCGGTTGGCCCCTCTCTCCAGCAACAAGCTGAGGCTGTAAAGCTTTTACTCCCATCTGAAGCACTGGTCACCGGACAGAGGGTTCAAGACCTCTGCCCCACCCTTGTGGCAGTTCCAAGGGCTCAGGGTGAGAAGGTGGCGATCACTCCCCAGCCACAGATTACAGAATGTCTGGACTGTTCAGAGGATGTTGTGGATTTTGCATGCCCAGCGGAGGAGCTGGCAACGGAGCAGAGTGCCCCAGGTCTCTGCTCCCAACTAGCAGAGAGGGAGTTCCTGTGGTGGTGGATTGGACTGTGGTCTCCACTCACAGCAACCCAGCGGAAGAGCTGGCAACAGAGCAGAGTGTCATGGGCCTCTGCTCCCAACTATCAGAAGAGGGGGTCCCTGTGGTATTGGATGGGACTGTAGTCTCCACTGACACAACCCCAGAAGATAGTACAGGACTGGGACAGGAGGATGTCGGCTTTGCTTTGCAAGCATCAGGGGGTTTTCCCCTGGCACCAGTGGATGGGACTGCAGTCTCCACTGGTATACCTCAGGAAGTGGGGGCAGTTGGCCCAGACCCCCAACAGCATGATGGACTGAGCCCAGCCACCCTGCCTTCTCTCCAGTGGCTGAAAGGACTCCAGGGAGAAGGGCCAGTCCAGGCCCCTCCCCAGCGGCAGGCGTGTTCTCTGAGAGAGGCAGAGGCTGGCGGGGTGAGTAATGCTCAGTTTGGAGCCATTTATTTGGGGTACAGTATGGATGCCAGCATTGGAGGACTGGAACTACTGACTGACTTCGGAGTCAACCCGTTTGGGGTTCCCTCCTGTGTCAGTCTCCCACCGAAAGGGGAGAGATGTAACGGAATGCACCATGACAGACCGAGATTCTCCTATGTCTAGGGTCACCTTATGTCCACTAGGGCCATAGGGTGACAAAGAATCATAATTCATATGTTACAGAAGACATTAATAAGGGACATTAATAATAATTCATATTGCAGGACTGAGATATCACAAGGAGTCATGATGACATGACCAGGTCAGCCAGTGAGTCATACCTTTTGTATAATTGGCTATTGAAACGTTAAGTGAGGTTGGCTCTTCAATGTGTGGACACATGCTTTTGAAAGGTGTTAATTCAGGTCTACAAGACCAGAGTGAGTCATACCTTTTGTATAATATGCTATTGAAATACCTGAAGGTGTGGATTACACCCACTCTCACTGCCATTGTGTGATAAAGATGCGGTGCCGACCGGCCTACATGGTTAGCTACCTGAATGCCTTTTAGAGTGTGATTGAAGCCCCCCATGGTGTGAAGGGGGGTGGAGATGGCATTGTCCTGTGATTGGCTGTAACATCTTGTACTGTATAAAAGAGCTGGAAAGATACCAATAAAGTGTTGATAGATTTTTAAACCAGAGAGAACGTAGCTGCGTCTCGTTTTTACTCTGGGGAATGGAATGGGTCGTGTCTGCCGGATTGTGGAGTGTCGCAAGCTGTGTTGGGTGGATGGAAGTTCGTAAGCGGTGTTGACCGTTACATTTGGTGGCAGCAGTGGGATGGTCCTTTTATCCAAGGAGCAAGTTCTGAATGGAGTCCCAGTACGCCAGGCTGAAAAGATCCACACTAAAAGATTTATTGGAGAGTCGTGGTAGGAGTGCCAGTAACAGACCACGGAGGGAGCTCATAGCTGACCTGCTGGAGCTGGACCAAATGGATGGATCCATGGAAGGAGCGGAGCCTCTAGCACCTGTCAGCGAGGAAGATGTAATTACGGATATTGTACAGCGGAGATTATCCTTGTATCCAGAAACGTCCACGGAACTAATAAACCAGCTGTTCCGGGAAGCAAGAGAGGAGATCCAAACCAAGAGGGGACAAGAACTGGAACTGGTAAGAGCTAGACAGCCCATTACACACGCAGCTCCTACTTCCCCACCCGCTGCGACAGGAAAGAAAATACCGTTCACTGCATTTAAAGCTTTTGTAGAAAGTGAGGAGGAAATAGATGGATATTTGGCGGATTTTGAGAGACAGTGCTCACTGCACCAGGTACCACCAGACCAATGGGTCACTATTTTGTCTGGGAAATTGTCAGGCAAAGCCAATGAAGCTTTTCGGGCTCTTGCTTCAAAAGATATTTTACAATATCAGCAAGTCAAAAAGGCGCTGTTAACCCGATATGCCGTAACCCCAGAAACCTACCGCCGCCGCTTCCGGGAATCCAAGAAGAAGGCTGTGGACTCCCACATGGAATGGGCCAACCAGTTACAAAGGGTGGCATCCCATTGGGTCCAAGGGTGCAAGGCCAACACTGGGGAGGAAGTATTGCAACTATTCCTAATGGAACATTTCTTCCAAGACCTGGCCGCAGACGTACAGGACTGGGTACGAGATCGCCGTCCCGCTAACTTAAACGAGGCGGCGCGGCTAGCAGATGAGTACACGGAAACAAGGAAAGTAAGCCAGGGTACTACACGACTGGCTCATAAGGTAGAACCGTGTACTCCAACCAGCACCTCACGCCCAGAGTTTCGGGCTCCAGTCCCACCAGGACGACCACGTCCTCAGGAACCCAACAACTACCCCCGGGATTCGTCTAGGGTGACGTGCCATCACTGCAGCAACACGGGACATATTGCTCGTTTTTGTCCTTTGAGATCTACAAATAACAACTGGAGACGCCCGACATCCAACACAGAGGTCACTCCATCGCAGCCCTCTGCGGCCCACTGCCTAGAGACCGAGGTGGGCCCTGAGGAATGTCTGGGAATTTTGTATGAGGCAGACCCAATACAAGCGGCCTCTTCAGATAACCGTCAGCATCACCGTCAGGAGGTACGGGTGAATGGACAAGTAGCACAAGGCCTAAGAGATACCGAGGCTACTATCACTCTGATTCAAAAACAACCAGGGCACAAAAAGTCAGACTGTTCATTAAATTTACCCAGGCAGTCCCAGTCATGGAGACAGCCAGAAAGAGGGAACCCCCACACATCCATGCCTGCGGCCCACGGCGTTGGGGAGGTAGAACATTGGGGTGTTCTGCATGAGGCAGATCCGTTACAAGCAGCTAACCAGGACAACAGGCAGCAACACAGGCAGACTGTCTGGGTCAATGGAAAGGCAGCCAATGGATTACGTGATACTGGGGCCACTATGACTCTGCTACAGAAGAAACTCATCCCAGAGAACCAGCACACCGGAGACACCGTAGCCGTAAGAGTAGCGGGAGGCACCGTCTTCCGGCTACCCGTTGCCCGGGTTCACCTGGATTGGGGGGTGGGTTCGGGACATGTGAATGTGGGGGTGATGAAGGATTTGCCAGCAGATGTACTACTTGGGAATGATTTGGCCCCCCTTGTTTCTGCGTACACCCCGATGTGCCCCGCTGAAGTCCACACCGTGACTACCTGTGCCCCAACCCACGTTGCTGGAACCAACTCGCTTGCTGCTGAGACCCGGGTAAGACTACCTGCCCCGACATGTACTGTAGATCCGGCCCAATATCACAGTCTAAAATGGGAATGTGACAAGTTGGCCAGTGAGAAATTGGAGATGCAACGACACTACGTCATGTATTATGAGATGTCCCGTGGCTTGAACATTGAAATGCACAAACAGGCTGAAATTGTCAAAAGGTTAAATGAGATTTGCGCTCAGGTGGTGCCTTATCTCTCCCAAGAGCATCAGCAACAGGTCCTGGGAGCCATTGAGAGAGCAAAGCAAGTGACTGTTCCAGAACTGAATTCCATTATTCACCTTCACCATCAGCTACCGACCTGGCAGATTTAATGGCAATGCCGATGGACTGTCCAGGCAAACTGAACTTTTACCCTAACAGCAGACCGGACATCCCCAAGTTGACCCGAAAAGGATCAATCCGGGTCTGCCGGAGTGTTCCACAAAAGGGGAGCAGTGTAACGGAACTATGTATTCTGCCTGTCCATCTATAATATTCATGCACCTGTCTATCCCCAAAGGTTAATTGATCTATTGTGTGTGTGAAAGACCTGTGTTTATCCTTAAGTGATTGAGTATTGTTCTGGGGTTGATTGAAGTCTATGTGAGAAAGAAATGTGTCTTCTTTGACCTGGTGACAGGGTGTCTGCCTTGGGGCCCCCCTGTGGAGGGAGGGGGCGAGAGTTCCATTGTTCCTTGAGTACTCACAAGCTTGTAACTAGATATAAACCATGAGAGGTCCATTAAAGCTGTTGATGTTTGACCCTTCAAAACGTAGTCATGTCTCGTTCTTGAAAAGGGCATGCTATGGGAATATTATTCTGTTCGTTTTACAACTGGACCTGACTCTCCCTCTGGATCTCGTGGATGAGCTTATACTGGACCTACTTGCATAGCAACTTGCCAGGGAAAAGGACGTTCCCCAACGGCTGATGCCCTCTCACTACTTGGGTAGCCGTTACACCATGTTTACAGTTTTTCATGATGTATCTTTTTATCATGGTTATAGAGTTAAAAAGAACCGTGACTAAATTGCTCCCTATCTGTGACCCTTGATGATGGCAAAACACCAGAAACGCGTTGGGTACTAGGGAACAACCATTACAGGAGAGTCTTGGTGTCACTGTTGTACATGTGCTGTTTTGTACTGTGTATGCTATTTATTTGTCACACACATGCACACCTTGTTTTTGTTGCTATATACATTTGTAATCATGTTCATTGTGTACTATTAAAAAACATTTTATACACATCAGTGTCTGGCTTATAAAATTCCACTCCAGAGGGATCAATTTTCTTGTCCATTATCTCAGGGATGCGGCCAGAACACTGATTTTCATTGAGATGGTGACTACCTCTTCTTTTTTCATATTACTAAAGTTATGCCCAGTGATGATAACAAAGTCCGGAAGGCAGAAGTCAAGGTAACCAAGGGAGGATCGACACAAACATTTAGTGGACCAGTTACAGAGTTAGTACTCCTTTTGCCAGGTGAATGACTTGTGCAAGGACTAACCATACTGTTGGCATGGCGGGGAGTACATTTCTGCTATCTTCAGGTTCTACTCAGAACTTTGGAATTCTTTGAATATGCCATACCTTGCACTTTATGTTCTTAAATGCTGTTGAACTTATGTTTATGCTTGTTTTGTTGCATGTTTTTCATTACAGGTTCCATTACAGGTTCCAGGACATTTATCAGTATTGGACTTATTGAATATAAATAAATATTAGTTTATGGCTATGACATCTAAAGATTCCAGACAGGGAGTGTTTTGTCACACTATGTGATTTATTTTTGCTATGTGTCTTTAAGCTCTGCTCCCTTCTGTCTAGCTGAACTCTCTCTCTCTCTCTCATCATAGTTCCTTATATTCCGCTCCACTTCCTGTCTCTCTCTCATTAACCCTGTATACCTACCATGCTAAACATTTTTCCATGTGGCTTACAAATGATTAATCGTCTGTCTCTCTAACAGTGAGTTATTCATTGAGTTAAGCTGAATTGATGCAAGGGATAAATAGAACACCAGGTCGTACAAGCCCTATATGAAGCTGGAGATAAAATGTATGGCCTTGCAGTTAAGTCAGAACAAAGGTGTGACGGTAGTCAAACATATCCCCGTCAAGCATTCCCTTCTCTCTAATAAAAGAAATCACCCAATATTCCATGAGTAGAAATATCCCTGGAATCGCCAAATAATCCACACATGAGCCATGGCTTAATGCTGAATGTAAACAGGACACCCTTTTATTGAAAGTACACAGCACACTTTTATACAGGATTTGGAACATCCCGCCCCCAACAACCGCTTTCTTATTGGTCCTTTTTACAGTCCCATCAGTTCCCCCTCAGGTCCACCTTCCATGCAAATGAGGACTTGAAAATGACACAGCAGAGATTGGTCAGAAAACTCTGAATGGAAAGACTGCTATGTGTATTCAGACACAAGCCCCAGGGGGGCAATCAATGTACACAATAGCCAGCCACAGAACAATGGAACTGTCTGGAGAATTGAGACAGGGCAGAAGACATTCACACCTGATAATCAAAAAGACTTTAGATAGGGTTATCACACAATGACCTGGCTGGGGTTCAGAATAAAATCTCCTGTAATACATGAATTAGGATTTCAGTATTTCATGGTCCATGACAAAAGGGTTTAGCGTGGGAGGTAGAGCCGGGAGCCGTTTCTGTGAAAAAGTATGTAGTGAGAAGGAGAAAGCAAAAGGGGAAGAAAGAGAGACTGTGAGAAACATTAAAACAAACGTGTAACATGGGGGGAAATGCCCTATCTTGAAATATCTGGGGGGTGAGCCCCGGGTTCGGCCCTACAAGGGGGGAGCCCCCGTAACCCATCCCCATTCCCAAAAAAGAAATATACCTAGTGAGATACAGCCTACGTGGGGAATGTGGACCAACATGAGAGGGCAGGACGCGGGGGTCAGTCTTCTTTCAAGCATCTTTGGTTGCTTGAAGGTAAAAGGGGAATCGCTAGCAACAAGGCAGGCCAGCTTTTTGGATAGTCTCCAACAGTGGTCAGAGGGCCCTGTGCTGCATAAGGGTGCACCTGGAGATGTCCTGGTAGAAAGAAAGGTGGGCCCCATTAAAGTCAAAGAACCTCCTCCCTCACATTTTTTTGCATGATCCAGTCCTTCAATGTATACTTGTGGAGCTAGCAAATTACATCTCTAGGATTGTCTACATCCTGGAAGGAAGGTCTAGGGGCTCTATGGGCACGATCAATCTCAATGATCGCTGTTGCAGGCAGTGCTAGGATTTCTCTAATTATGTCTTCCAGGGTGGGGACAATGTCCTTGGGAGCCGTGGCTTCTGGCAGGCGACGTATTCAGATGTTGCGGTTCTCAAAATTATCTGACACAATAAGGCCTCAATTTTCTGATCCTGGGCGCTGCATCTGTCTTGTAGCATAGAGATGGCTGGAAAGGCCTCATCAAGTCTCTGCTCCACAGATTCCATTCTAGCCCCTAATTGATTAGTGTCCGCTTTGAGCTGTGCCATGTCGGCCTTGAAGGCCTTCTCCACCCTGGCAGTGAATCTTTCTAAATCTTCCTGGGTAGGAAGGGACCAGATGTGGCGCTTTATATTACTGTCTCCTAGGAAATCTGCCATGTCAGAGCCCCAGTCGTGGGAGGTACAGGATCCCGGGGAAGGTGGGTGAGCAGAGTCACTCACCAGTTCTGGAGAGGGGATCTGGGAGTCCAGCGGTCCCTTGCTGCTGGGCTGTAGCTTTCTGCACTGCTTTGGCTGCTTTGGCATTTTCACAGTTTTTGAGGTCTTGTGTCCCAGTCCGCAGGCCCCGCCGAAGAAAGCCTCCAGCTGCTCTTGTTGGGTTCCCTCCGTCCTTAACTGCTGGGAGAGTGCCTGCCGGCCCTGGGACATGGTTACTGCTGCTGTGGAGGCAAAATCGCCCCTCGATGCTGGTTAATAAGTGGCGGTGGATGAGGAGGTGAGGCAATGCACATTCTCACTCCTCCATAGCCAAGCTACGCCCCAATTAAATGTTTTTTTTAATATTGCAGTACAATAATGAGAGCAACAATTTGAGCATCAGCATGCAACAGGTATAACCCTTAAATATCTTATCTTATAGGACTGCCTGTCCCCAGAATTGTGCGTATACTGTTGATAATCAGAGTCTAAATATAATAAAATTTGTGATACATTAAAAATAAATAAAATGATGATATTTAGAAGCTAAGATTACTGCTCAGATTAGCCGCTTCATGTAGTTGGTCTATAAGGATGATGTTCAGCTCGAATTCCGCCACATTGGCGACACCAGTTTTGATAAGCATTCTGGCATAGTGGCAAACGCCAAGCAGAGAAAATGCATACTCCTTACTTTTTTGTTAATGTAGTTTCTGTTTATTGACTATAAGCTGTGTATACTTGAATCTCTGACCAATAAAAATTGTTATTGATAAAAATAAAATAAAAAATATGTGCCATAAAGCTCAGCATCACATCCATAAAGTGCATAAACTAGCATGAATTCTAATTCTCATTAGACCCATATGTTCTATTGAAACCCAATTTTTTAACGCCACAAATATTTTATTTTTAGACATGCTAGTATAAAGCCTCATACACACGATCCGACTTCCAACTGACTTTTCCGTGGATTTTGCTCCAAATGGGCGTTGGCCGTGAACTTGGTATGCATACACACGGCAGGACTTTCACCAAATCACATGGTTTTTCAGCTCTTTACCGCCACCCTGTGGGCAACTACTGCTATGGTTGGCTGATCTTTAGCATTGGTTCTAGCATGCTTGTTTGTACTTTGGACATTAGTCCATCGGACATTTGTTGCCGGAAAGGTTTGTCTGTTCTCACAGCGAACATTTGTCCGATAAAAAAGTTTGTCCGATGGAGCGTACACACGGTTGGATTGTCCGCTTACACAGGTCCTTCAGGTATTTGTTGTCAAAAAGTCTGATCGTGTGCATGGGCCTTTAGAATCACCTCTGTGCCATAGGTACATTATATAAGATCGGTATCCATATGTTCATGTTCAGAAAAATTTCTCAGGACAGGTAATCTTGGCTGTCTCTGTCTATGAGTATGTTTGTGCTGGGCCATCCTATCTTTTTTGTTTCCCTAACATATACTGTAACTTTTAAGATATACCAATGTATGAACCAAAAATGACAGTTGGCGTGTGAAATGCGTTTTTGTTGTTTAAACTTTGGCTTTTAGTGGGATAGCCATTAGCCCTTTAACATCAGTGGACACAGTATACATCATAAACAAGGATATGTACTGTATCAGACCAGGGAGCTGCAAAAAAGGTCTGCAGACTACCTGTGGTTGGTTACATAGTTACTGTACATAGTTAGTCAGGTTGAAAAAAGACACAAGTCCATCTAGTTCAACCAAAAGAAAACAAAAAACATACAATCACATATATACAATCCTATACCCACAGCTGATCCAGAGGAAGGCAAAAAAAAAACAGCAAAGCACAATCTAATTTGCTACAGCAGGGGAAAAATTCCTTCCTGATCCCCTCGAGAGGCATTCGGACATTCCCTGGATCAACGTTACCTATAAATGTTAATACCCAGGTATATTATGTACACCTAGAAAATAATCCAGGCCTTTTTTAAAGCAATCTACTGAGCTGGCCAGAACCACCTGTGGAGGACGTCTATTTCACATTTTCACAGCTCTTACTGTGAAGAAACCTTTCCGTATTTGGAGATGAAATCTCATTTCCTCTAGATGTAAATAGTGCCCCTTGTCCTCTCTGATGACCTTAAAGTGAATAACTCAACACAAAGTTCACTATATGGACCCCTTATGTATTTGTACAAGTTGATCATATCCCCCCTTAATCTCCTCTTCTCAAGAGTGAATAAATTCAGTTTGTCTAATCTTTTCTCATAGCTGAGCTCCTCCATGCCTCTTATCAGTGTAGCACTACCCCTGAAGGAGCTGCTGGTTTGTTTTAGGTGGCATGTTACCTCATGGCTCCTCCGCGGTCTAGGGGTGTATGGTGAATGTAGCAGTAACGGAATGTCCACGACAGGTGTCTTTTTCTGTGCTCTTTATTACCCAGCCGGTAAAAACAATAAAACTTTGTGGTGATAGGAGAGTTGAAGTAAAAGGAGAAATGGCAGATTTAGGTGTAGCAATAGGGAAACAGTCCTGCTTCCAACACAAAACTTAGTCTTCTTCGCTACTCCAGCCGGAGTGGGTATAGCGTACCTGGACAGGTCTCTCTCACTGACCTGGCAGCCAGAGTATCACTCGGAACTTAGAGTAAAAGTCTCTGCCACAGACCCTCCGTAGGATTGAGGTAGCGGAGGTAATCCTCCTAGATAGACTTTGGCCTGGATCTCTTTCAGTTAGTTTGCAGGTTACCGACTGACAGGTGACCAACGCCCAGCCTTTCAGTAATCGGTTCCCTTGATCCCTGGTGGATGGTCAAGACCCTATTGGATTGCCAGCCTCTCTTGGCTCTCCTCAGATGAACTCCCCACCAAACAGCTTCCTCTCACTGGGAACACGCTTGGGATCTTCTCAGCATTGGGGACCCAGTCGATTACTGGGGCCCCACCACAGCTTTAAATGTTCCGGACCAACATGGTCCCGGAAGCAGGCCTGGAAAGCCATTTCGCCGGGGTGCCGTGATGCAGTCACCCTGAAGGTGGGTACCACACTCGAAGAAGAACCCAGACCAATGGCGTCTGTCTCATAAATACCCTCCGTCAGCATGCACAGCGAGGAGACACCTGTAACAGCTCTGGTGAACAAAGTGAACCACAACTGCGGCTAGCAAGGTTTTTTAATGCACTTCTTTATGTGAGAATTCAGTATTGGACCCCAGGCGTCACTCCACACCAACAGGAGTTCACATAAAGAAAGGCGTTGATCTACTAAGGTTGGATGCATTACAACATGCAACCAGAGCTTAGCGTTTAAAATGATAACATACACTTGAAGATTCCAATGCACTTCTATATGCAAGTGATCATCAGTATGGGACCCCAGGCGTCACTCCACGCAAACAGGAGTTTGGGGGTTCTCTACATCATACCACTTAAACATATAGAAATGCATTAAGCAACAAAGGGAGTTTGTGTGAAAATACCATCAACCTTTAGCATAGAAAAGTTAGAGCGAAGATGTTCAGCAAGTTAGGGCAAGGCCCATAAACAAATGACACTTATGTCAAGCACGTAGTAAATAGGAGTTATAAAGACAACTAATAGTTGCATGTGAGAGGCATATATAGCTCAGGAAATTTTAAGAGTAGATGTTCCTTTAAGATGTTCCTCAGAAAACAGCCATAGACATAACCGTTAGTCCCAAGCAGTATGTTAATAGCTACAAGCCATAATAAATAACAGCAATTGTTTTAGGTGGAATATATGCATCAGTTCTTCCTATAGTACTACAAGTGAAACAATTGCTACTTATCCATTTGCAGGGCTTAAGTGTAGCGACAAGGGATTCCGTAGAGTAGGGTGTCAGCAAGGAAGTTCTTGAAGGTTGTCCCCAGCAATGGCAATGTGAAGTAGCCAAGGTAACAGCAGTAATGCTGGAGTTGCAGCTTGGTGAAGTTTTGCAGCATGGGGAGCGATGGCACCATTGATTGTAGCGTGGCCGAGCTACAGCTGACAATAATAGAAAGTTGTGCAGTCAGCACAACGCTCTGTTTATAGCCTAAAGACAGCTGCAGTGCATAGGCACTAATTCAAAGGAAACCGCTGTTAGTTGCGGTGCACTTCCGCGTTCCACGGTGGAACGCACGTAGCGTGATAAAGTCTTTGCGCGGTCATCGCATTTGCTCCGCGCCGGAACGCATTACGATGGCACGAGGAGTTCCTGTTACAACACCCTCCTGATAGGCTGCTGGGGAAAAGCACCCAAACCTCAACTCCACTGCTGCCACCTATAGTCCTGGGGTGACAATAGCACCCCAGGAACAACAGAGTAAGCCCACAGCACAGCCAAGCTGTCAGGGCATCAGAACTACCCGATCGCGGCCGTTTACCGCGGGTGCGCGTGCGCGGTTTGGGCGCTCACGTGCACGCATTAGGCGCGTGCGTGCGCGGTATAGGCGCACGGCACGGGCGCGCGCACAGACACGCTCCCCATCCGGCCAATCAGTGGCTTAGGCGGGCTATTTAAGCCATCCTCTTCCCCCTGTCTGGTTGCTGGCTTGTCACAGCTTCTGAGTGCATCTGATACCTACGACCTTTGATTCTGACCCTTCTGACCTTTGGCTATTGTTACCGGACTACTGCTTCTATCTCTGCTTCACGGATCCAGTCTTCGTCCGCCTGTCGGTACCGGTGCCTCCTGGTGCGTCCGTCCCTCTGTCCCCACTCCAGGGGGCGGATCGCGCTAGGTCGCAAAGGGAGCCGCCCTCAGCATCTTGGCCTTGGTGAGTTTATCCTTTAATAAACGTGATACAAGCTAAGACAGAGACCCAATTTAAACAGATTAACTGGATCAGAGCCAACTAACTCTCTGATCCCCCTCTAAATTTAACAAAGCATCGGTACTTGGAAGTAACCAGGCGCTACACACTCTCCCCACTTGAATAGATACTGTCCGCAGTGTCCCAACAAACTGGTGTTCAAGTCTGAACACCTGACCTGAATCTGCTTTAACAGAAAAAGAAAGAAATAGAAAAGACAGAAAATTATAAAAAAAAAATATAAAACATTACTGTCACGGTCCCTACCGCGCCAAGCAGACTGCAAGGCGTGGTCGCGCTTCAGGTGGCTCTGGGTGGAATTGAACCCAGGACCTCCCCATTGCTACTCTGGGTCTTTTCCCTCTGAGCCACTTCTCAGTTTAGATTCTGCTTGCTGTCCATCAGAGCCTGGTGCTGAACTATGTGCTGATTGCCTGATCTCCCTACTATCTGCACTTGTCTATCCTGGTCCAGCTGAGGCAGGTTTCCTAATCAACCAGGATATAAAGCCCTGTCTCACTATGAGGGAGGTGTCAGTTCATTGTGCTCTGATCATCCTGTCTGTGCCAACGGTTCCTGTGGTTATCTCTAGCTACAAGACTGACCTTTTGGCTTATGTACCCTGGAATGCTGCTGTCTCCTGTCCTCTGACCCCGGCCTGTACCTTCGGACTTCCTCTGCCGTCTCCAGCCCTTGACCCACGGCTTGTGCCCCGGACTTGTCTTTGGTTCCTGTTTGCGAACCTTGAACTTTCTGTCTGTATTTACCTGACTCTCTGCTGTCATCAGTGTAGCACGTCTGCTCAGCTACAAGACTAGCCCTTGTGCACGGACTCACAGCCCAGGTAGTGTCTACCTTATTACTGTGGGCTGTGTGTACCTGCAAGGGTGAGCTTACAACCTGCAGAATGGACTCCACTCAAGGTAAGCCCTCACAATTACTTTGTACAATTATTCACAGTGATGCATTATGACATTACACATTCCTGACTATCTATCCTGCCCCATTCTCCGAGTTTTGATAGATGATCTATAACTTGAAAAACAGAAATGTAAGAACATACACAAAATATACATTAATACACATCTAAAGTCACTGAGGGTGAAATTGAAGCTGCACCTCTGCCAACTAAGGCAATGCCTCCTTTTGTCCCAAAGAGACACATCCAAAATAAGTGCTACGATTTTCTCAAACTTTAAGGGCTTAGGAGAAAATATATACAAGTTATTCTTTCTGCAGTGGTAGAAGTTGCAGAACACTGCCTCTAGCGGTCAGTGTGCAGGTACTACCAACACAAAGCAGTCATTGCTCAAATTAGAGCATTTTTTCTTGCCGTGATGAAACCGCCTGGAATCTTACTAACTTATTATATCCCCCGATGTTCTGCACATACAGCCAAATGTGGATCTGGAGGAAAAATTAAAACAAAAACTGAAAAGGTGTGACCACTACCGTCCATGGCTCCTTCAAATAGCAGCAACAACAAAAATGACACTGTAGGTACTGGTTCTACAGGTAAAATCTTGGGTCAGGCAAAGTGATGATGTCCCCTTGATCATTCATTGGCTAAGGAATGACACATATGCGGAGAGACGGGAGAGCTGCAAACCCCAAGATTGAATATGGTGAAACAAGGAAATTTACCCCAAAGAGGCTTTGAACAGCAAGAATGATGAAATAGGGATATCATAAGGGTAAAAAAGATTTAATAGTTAATAATCAATGATAATATACATAAAAAATATATACAATGACAATTCGGAAAAACCCCTTCCGGATCTGGTGATAAACATGAAATTCCACAAAAGTGGATACAATATTATAATACAACATTACAGTACGCTGTATTAGTTGTCTTTTCAGGGGGAAGATTTAATCTACAAAAATACATATGGCATAAGTTTAAGATCAAAAAATATATAAATATACATCACAACAATTGATCCGAGAAGGAATTTACCATAGGATGAATGGAATGGGTATTGGTTTGAGCCAGGGATGAGCCGTTTAAAATCCAAGGGAGCCCCAAGGGAACCACCTGCGGACCCAGGGTGGAGGACGGAGGGACACACCCCATACCAGGGGGGTTACAAGGAGCCAAACAGAGCACTCTCCGAGAAACAGGAGAGCCAGAGCCTGTAATGAACAACCAATGGATAAGCCGTGTAAATTCAAGGGAATTAAATGTATTAAATCATAGCATATCATGCTAGAATATACCGTATTTTTCGGACCATAAGACGCACTTTTTTCCCCAAAAAATATGGGTAAAAAAGTCCCTGCGTCTTATGGAGCGAAAGTACCGCAGGCACCGCACCCCCGCCGCCGCTGGCAACGCCCCCACCACTGCCGGAAACACCCCCCACGCCGTGCTGTGTTTTATTCAATGAAGCCACCCCCCTGCACGAGCAAAAAAAAAAAGTATTTTCCACTGTTGCCTCCCGCACAAATGCAGCACCCGGCGGCCGGCACATTGTGAGCCCAGCTTAGAGATGGGAGACGAGTGCCCTGTGATTGGCCAAACAGTCATTTGCGGGTGCCTGGTCGTCCGCGATTGGTCCCAGCCGAGCGTGTCACATGCAGAGACGGGGCTCGTCTATGAATGATCGCATTGTATGGCGCCCGGAACAGCTGCACGTGAGTCCTGCCTCTCTGCCTGCCGGCTGTGTGTCTCCTAAATGTCTCCCTCTTATCACTCTGTCAGCTCCTTCCCCCTCTGTCGGTCAGCCCCCCTCCACCTCTGTCAGTCAGCACACTTCTCTCTATCAGCCCTCCTCTGTCAGTCAGCACACCCCTCTGTCAGTCAGCACACTTCTCTCTATCAGCCCCCCTCTGTCAGTCAGCACCCCCCTCCCCCTCTGTCAGCCCACCACTTTCTATCAGCCCCCCCCCCTTCTGTCAGCCAGAGCGATGACACAGGTCGGGCTGCATTATTGGCAATGGTCAGGCTGCATTTAATTGGCACAGGTCAGGCTGCATTTAATTGGCACAGGTCATGCTGCGTTTAATTGGCACAGGTCAGGCTGCATTTCTTTGGCACTGGTTAAATATTTTAGTACACCATTTGGTTAAGAATTTTTTTTCCTTGTTTTCCTCCTCTAAAACCTAGGTGCGTCTTATGGTCAGGTGCGTCTTATAGAGCGAAAAATACGGTAAATTTAATTAGTACACAATAAGTGAGAGGATGCTCCATTGACACAAAAAATAGAACGGACTATTTAGTGTATGATAGGGATGAGCTTCGTGTTCGATGCGAACACATGTTCGCATCGAACATTGGCCCTTTCGATCGTTCGTCGAAAACGAACAAATCGGGTCGTTCGCGCCAAATTCGAATGACCCATTATTCACTGCGGCGTTGCGCGCTGATGATTGGCCAAGCATGCACCATGACCCCGCATGCTTGGCCAATCACAGCGCCCAAAAAACGAAGAGACCTAATTGGCCAAATCCTGGGTGCTTTGGTCAATTAGGGCTCAGGGCTTTAGCACACGCCCCACACTATAAAAGGCCGCCTCCCGGGCGGCCTTGTGTAGTGTGTTCCAGCTTGCTTTGCAGTCAGACAGACAGAGAGAGAGAGAGATAGATAGAGACAGTGTCTTTTCACATAGATAGATAGATAGATAGATAGATAGATAGATAGATAGATAGATCGATCAGGGAGGCTACTAGTTAGTATAGTTAAATGTACAGTTTGTAGAGAATATATTGACATCCCCAGGAGTTGTCAATATATTTATAAACTGTATAGCTTAGCTAGTTCTGCTATTAGTATCTGTCAGGCAGGAGATTGTGCTTGATGCTGTAACGTGTTAATGTACACGTGTTAGTTAATTGCACATAGACGCATTAACTGTTACTGCACGTGTGCTATTTATTTGCACAGAAAGGCAGTTGCTGTTAATGCAAGTGGGCTATTGAATTGCACAGAAACGCAGTCGCTCTGACTGTGCATGTGCTGTTTAATACCACCTTAGCGCATTTGGTGTCACCGCACGTGTGCTGTTACATATCACCTGAGCGCATTTGGGGTCGCCGCACGTGTGCTGTTACATATCACCTGAGCGCATTTGGGGTCACTGGACGTGTGCTGTTACATATCACCTGAGCGCATTTGGGGTCACTGGACGTGTGCTGTTACATACCACCTTAGCGCAGTTAGTGTCACTGGACGTGTGCTGTTATATACCACCTGAGCGCAGTTAGTGTCACTGGACGTGTGCTGTTATATACCACCTGAGCGCAGTTACTGTCACTGGACGTGTGCTTTTATATACCACCTGAGCGCAGTTAGTGTCACTGTACGTGTGCTTTTATGTACCACCTGAGCGCAGTTAGTGTCACTGGACGTGTGCTGTTATGTACCACCTGAGCGCAGTTAGTGTCACTGGACGTGTGCTGTTATGTACCACCTGAGCGCAGTTAGTGTCACTGGACGTGTGCTTTTATATACCACCTGAGCGCAGTTAGTGTCACTGGACGTGTGCTTTTATATACCACCTGAGCGCAGTTAGTGTCACTGGACGTGTGCTTTTATATACCACCTGAGCGCAGTTATTGTCACTGGACGTGTGCTGTTATATACCACCTGAGCGCAGTTAGTGTCACTGGACGTGTGCTGTTATATACCACCTGAGCGCAGTTAGTGTCACTGTACGTGTGCTTTTATATACCACCTGATCGCAGTTAGTGTCACTGTACGTGTGCTTTTATATACCACCTGAGCGCAGTTAGTGTCACTGTACGTGTGCTTTTATATACCACCTCAGCGCAGTTAGTGTCACTGTACGTGTGCTTTTATATACCACCTGAGCGCAGTTAGTGTCACTGGACGTGTGCTGTTATATAACACCTGAGCGCAGTTAGTGTCACTGGACGTGTGCTGTTATATACCACCTGAGCGCAGTTAGTGTCACTGTACTGTGCTTTTTTATACTACCTGAGCGCAGTTAGTGTCACTGTACGTGTGCTTTTATATACCACCTGAGCGCAGTTAGTGTCACTGGACGTGTGCTGTTATATACCACCTGAGCGCATAAATATGTCTGGAAGGACAACAAAGAGAGGCAGAGAGTCACGAGGGCAAGCAGGCTCTGCATGTAGAGGTAACGCTGGTAGTGTATGTGGTGCATCCTCTTCAGCACGTGGCCGTGGCCGTGGCCGCTCGTCCTTCTTTTCGGGAGCTGGCCGTGTTGAGCCTCAACATGCAGAGAAATTAGTAGAGTGGATGACCAAGCCGTCCTCATCCTCCTCATCCTCTCTCACACAGACTGATCAAAGTTCATCTGGCAAAGCAGCTGCCAAGGCGTCCTCTTCCCTCTGCACAATGGCTTCACACAATACTTCCCTAGTACCACCATGTCCTCCTGAGGAGTCCCCCGAACTGTTTCAACACAGTGTTGGGTACATGCTGCAGGAAGATACGCAGTGTTTTGAAGACTCCGATGACGGAACACTGATAGAGGAAGGCATTGATGTGAGCCCAGGGAGAGGGGGTGTCCGAGAGGGACAGCAATTTGTCAGTGATGATGTTCCCCCAGCTGGAGCATACTGCCAGGTTGTTGACAGTGATGAGGAGGGAGGGGATGATGAGGTCACTGACTCTAACGGGGTGCCTGATAGGAGAGAGGAGGAGGAGGAGGACGAGGCACAGGCACATCTCCAAAGAGGCAGGATGCCCTCCAGGGGTCAGCTTAAGGTCACACCCACTGCATTACAGCACACATCTACGGTGCTTGTGCATGGCGCTGCTGTGTCTGACCGGTACAGCAAAAGTTCTTTGGTGTGGGCCTTTTTTGAAACATGTCCACAAGATCGTACCTTTGCTATTTGCAACTTATGTCGCAAGTGTATCTCGCATGGCCAAAACATCAACTGCCTGGGTACCACATACTTGTCCAGACATATGTCGACCTGCCATGCAGCTCGTTGGCAAGCACACCAGAAAGACCCACACCAAAGACAAAAGCGTACCCCCCCCTTGCCCTTCTGGGACCTCCAACCCCAGTAGACCCCCAGTCCTTTCTGAAGCCTGCAGTGAAGGTGTAGAAATAGGTGTGTCACAAGCTAGTAGTAGCGGTCAATCTACTGATGGTACCAGGCAAATTTCCCTGCCCCAGCTGCTGCAGCGCCGAAAGAAGTACAATCCCAGCCATCCACATGCCCAGCAGTTGAATGCTAGCTTAGCGAAATTGCTAGCACTTCAACTGCTACCTTTTCAGTTGGTAGATTCTGCCCCCTTCCGTGAGTTTGTGCAATGTGCAGTACCTCAGTGGCAAGTACCAAAACGCCACTTTTTCTCACGGAAGGCTATTCCGGCTCTCTACCGGCATGTGGAAGGCAATGTCCATGCCTCGCTGGACAAGGCGGTCAGTGGTAAGGTGCATATTACCGCTGACTCATGGTCCAGCAGGCATGAACAGGGACGTTACCTGTCTTTTACGGCGCATTGGGTGACTCTGCTGGCAGCTGGGAAGGACGCAGGGCAAGGTCCAGTCGTTTTGGAGGTTGTTCCGCCACCACGCCTCCAAAACAATACTACTGCTTGTGACACACCTCTTTCCTCCACCCCCTGCTCTTCTTCTTCCTCTGTGGCCTCTTCCTGTGGGGATGTGTTCTCCGAACCAGCCGTGCTCCGTAGGCGTACGAGGGGATACGCAGGAATGCAGGCCAAGAGATGCCATGCGGTGCTAGAGCTGGTGTGCTTGGGAGACAGGAGCCACACTGGGGAAGAGGTTTTGTCAGCTCTGCAGGGTCAGGCTGAGAGGTGGTTGATGCCACGCCAGCTGAAGCCTGGAATGGTGGTCAGCGATAATGGCACCAACCTCCTCTCTGTCCTGCGACAGGGAAAACTCACCCACGTGCCCTGTTTTGCGCATGTCCTCAATTTGGTGGTGCAGCGGTTCTTGGGCAGGTACCCGGGCTTGCAGGATGTCCTGAAGCAGGCCAGGAAAGTCTGTGTGCATTTTCGGAGGTCATATAATGCCACTGCTCGGCTGACTGACCTCCAAAGGGAATACAACCTGCCCAAGAACCGCCTAATTTGTGACATGCCCACCAGATGGAACTCAACAGCAGCAGCGGGCCATCAATGAGTACCTGTGGCAATATGGCAGCAGAACTGGGTCAGGGCAGCTAGGTTTTTTTTCCCCACGCCAGTAGGCCTTGATCAGGGATGCATGCACTGTCCTGTCACCATTTGAGGAGGCCACGAGGATGGTGAGCAGTGACAGTGCATGCATCAGTGAGACTGTCCCTCTTATTCACATGTTGGAGCACACGCTATGTGGAATAATGGACAGGGCCCTTGAGGCAGAACAGAGGGAGGAAGAGGAGGACTTCCTTACCTCTCAAGGCCCCCTTTACCCAGACAGTGGTCCTGCTTGCCCACCTAGCACACAGGAAGAGGAGGAGGAGGAGGAGAAGGAGGAGGAGGATTGTATCAGCAGCATGGAGGTGGAGCCAACACTCAGCAGCAGCAGTCTTCAAGGGATCATTTACAGTCCCAAGGAGCACGTGGAGTTTTACGTGGCTGGGATGAGGTGCCTGTGGATCCTGTCATCCTCAGTGACCCAGAGGAATGTGCCCCGAATGCCTCTGCAAACCTACGCTGCATGGCCTCCCTGATCCTGCAAAGCCTGCGTAAGGATCCTAGTGTACGTGCTATTAAGGAGAGGGATCATTACTGGCTGGCGACTCTCCTTGATCCACGTTACAAGAGTAATGTTGCGGACCTAGGGCCAGATTCAGGAACAGTTAGGCTGGCGGATCCAGTGATCCGCCAGCCTAACTGTGACTTTGAGCCGGCGTTTCTGTTTTCTGTAACCAGAAAACAAGAAACGCCGGGTTGAAGCTCCGATGCGAGCAGCGTAACTGAGTTTCGCCATCGCATCGTTACTTCAACTTAAAAATGGCGCCGGGGGCGTTCCCGCCGATTTCCGCTCAAAAAATATGTTAATGAGCGGAAATCGGCAATTCACGATCGCATTCCGGCGCGACGCAGTGACGTTACGACGTTTCCGGACGGGATACGCGGCGCATAGTTATACCTACATGGGGTTGGAATATCCTATGTTAGGTATAGGCGTCGTCATCGCGTTCCCAGAACCGGGGGGATTACCAAATCCTGGCTCTGGACAACGTCTTGCTGAGGCTTCGGTGAGTCACAGAATGGGCGGTGGAGAAGGTGGTCGTCTGACGGATGCGTTCAGGCAGTTTTTTAGTCTGCAGCCCCAAGGTCTGACCGGTTCCAGCAACCATCGCCAGCGTCTGGTTTAGATGGTCCGGGAATACCTAGGGGCAATATCCGACTTGGACACCTTCCCCACCGAAAATCCTCTGGCTTACTGGGTCTTGAGGATGGATCACTGGCCAGAGCTTGCCCAGTACGCAATTGAGCTACTGGCTTGCCCTGCATCCAGTGTTCTTTCAGAACGGACATTCAGTGCTGCTGGAGGCTTTGTGACTGATCACAGGGTGCGCCTCTCCACTGGCTCTGTTGATCGACTGACCTTCATCAAAATGAATCAGGCTTGGATCAACACCAGCTACCAAGCACCTGATGCTGATATTAATGAATAATATCTTTTTGTTGAAATGTCGGATCCCTTTTAGACTGCTGATGCTGAGTGACTGTCCTCTTATGCTGCTGATGGAATATCCTTCTCCTCCTCACTTTTCTTGCTGATAGCTAGTAAGAAATGTTTTATTTCTGGGCTCCGCCACCAGTGCCCAAGGCCCAATTTTTCTGCCCCTGTTTAACAGGGGCGCCTAATAACAATTTTTGATGCAATACTTTGCACGTGGCTCCTTGTTGCGCTCCAATTGGAGTTATTGGGAGGGGTTGCAAGTGTTGTGCCCAAGGCACAATTTTTCAGCCCCTGTTTAACAGGGGCGCCTAATAACAATTTTTGATGCAATACTTTGCACGTGGCTTCTTGTTGCGCTCCAATTGGAGTTATTGGGAGGGGTTGCAAGTGTTGTGTTGTGCCCAAGGCACAATTTTTCAGCCCCTGTTTAACAGGGGCGCCTAATAACAATTTTTGATGCAATAATTTGCACGTGGCTCCTTGTTGCGCTCCAATTGGAGTTATTGGGAGGGGTTGCAAGTGTTGTGTTGTGCCCAAGGCACAATTTTTCAGCCCCTGTTTAACAGGGGCGCCTAATAACAATTTTTGATTAAATACTTTGCATGTGGCTCCTTGTTGCGCTCCAATTACAGTATGTTTGAGGGGTGCCCTTTTTTCTAAAAATGTTCTTTCACAAAACAATAATGGCCCCCCACCACCGCTAAAATATTCAACATAATGTTGCCACACAGAACTTGCGCAAGTAGCATTAATTACTTTTTTTTTATAGTCCTCTCATGTTGTGCAGGGACATTTCTAAACACGTGCCACTACTATAGACACCCAGCAGGTGTGATATTTAAAGGAATTTTTTTTTTTTCACTTTAAGCATCATAAAAATGGCTGCTCCGCAAAAAACGGCCGTTTTAAAAAAAAATGTTCCCTGGGGCAAGACCCGGGTTCTGAACGACGTTTTCCAACATTTAATTGAATTTTGGTCTTTAAAAATAGGATTTTTTATGACAGCTTACCTGTAAAATCCTTTTCTTGGAGTACATCACGGGACACAGAGCGGCAATCCATTACTATGTGGGTTATAGAGTCTACCTTCAGGTGTGGACACTGGTGTAATTAACTACACAGGAAGTTCCCTCCCTATATAACCCCTCCATACTGGGAGCTCCTCAGTTTTTGTAGCAAAGCAATAAGTGTCCCAATATCCCCAAACAAGAGGGGCGGGAGCTCTGTGTCCCATGATGTACTCCAAGAAAAGGATTTTACAGGTAAGCTGTCATAAAAAATCCTATTTTCTTTATCGTACATCACGGGACACAGAGCGGCAATCCATTACTATGTGGGATGTCCGAAAGCAATGCTTACTGAGGGGAGGGAGACACAAACAACGCAGGCCGCCATCAGATGTGAGGATCTATAATGCTGCCAGATGCATACTGCACCAAAAAGCTGCATCCTTTTGCCCTCCTATGTACCTCTGACAAAAATCAGTGAACCTTAGCACAGACGCCAAGTTGCGGCCCTGAAAATCTGCGTCATAAAGGCTCGGTAAAGCATCGCGCATAAAGCGCTTACTATCCTGGTACGGAGCACCCCCCCCCCAAGAAACAGGGGGAGTCCCACTCTCCGAACCACAAGCCTGAATAATACCCTGATGAATCAATCTTGAAAACAGTTGATTTTAGACGCTGCCTGCCCCTTCCTGGGGCCTCCTGGTAGCGCAATAACATCAGCTTTCCGTATCCGAGCAGCCGCTTCAAATAGGCCTTGACCCTTCTACTCCAAAGGAGAGAGTGTAACCATTTTAATAGCTGAACTGAACACTGCCTGCCCACATCTAGGGTCTTCTGGCAGCACAATAAAAACTTCAGATTTCTATATCTGAACCTTCAGATAGATATTTAACTGCTCTCATCTCTATTGAGAGAAAGCAATAACCTTTCCTTCCGAAAACAAGGTTTTGAAAAAGGGGGAGGTAAGAATATCTAGATTCAAATGAACACTAGATCCTTCTAGTAAATAAGGCTGGGTGAGGATTAACATAACACCCTACTAGTAAGAATAAGTATGGTTTTATACCAAGAGGTTGCCAATACTGAAACTCTCTTGGAGGCTACCACAACCAAGAACACCAATTCCCTTGTTAAAGGCTGAAGGGAAATATGGTGCATCGGCCCACAGAGCTGACCCTGTAAGCCGACAAAACTAGAGCCAATCCTCCAAGCACAAGGGCGACTAAACTGGTGGACTTATGCGCGTCACCCCTTGTATAATGGCTCGGAACAAAGAGTGTGAAGCAAGCGACCTTTGGAGGCAAGGCCGAGATCGGATCCTTGATGTAACTTAAGGCTGGCTCCGTCTCCTTTCCAAATGCAGGAAGGCAGGAATTTTATCTTTGACAAACTTCAAAGGATGCCACCATCTGTTTCATACCAGGAACATGGGCTCTCCCGATCCTGGGATATCTGGTCCTGGAGGCCAGCCTTCCTGTATGAATCAAGGAAGTGCCGTTGATTCTAAAAACCCTGATCCTGAAGAATGTGGGCTAAAATAGCCAGACCATTAATTCACCTGTTGCACGACAGGATGTAATACCCCCTTTGAAGTAGGCCTGGACAAGATGTAAGGGACCGTGGGTCCTCTACTACCACTCCTACTGTCCCTGCACAGAAAAGGTCGTCAGGGCTATGCCGGAGTAATCAGGCCAGCTTCCGCCATCCTCTAATGTTGCATGGAAGCCACAAACGCCGCGGCACTGGGGGGAGAGACATAACCAGTGACCACTGGTCCCACCAGATTACTAACACATCTGCCCCGCATGCGGGTGGATCCCTTGTCCTTGACCTCAAGCTGTTCAATTTCTTGTTGAGCCTGGACGCCAATACATCTTATGTACAGGGTACTATTTCTGTGGCCCTTGGTCAGGAAAACAGTCGGGGTGTAGAGGTCCTTCTCCTGGAGACACTTGTTGACGGCTACAGCGAATCGCCTGCCAATTCTGTATTTCATGAAATGACGAATGTCAATAGGCAAGGCACAAGCTCCTCCTTGGAAAATCAAGTAAATCACTTAATATGGTATAGTCTGATTGAACTCTGACCGAACCAACCAGCCCCTGAACGTTCAGGCCCCTAAGCCAGATGCTTCATCGGTAGCTCTAGCTGACAGATAAGGCTCCCTTGGAGTTCGACTACTTCCCCTGGGCCAAGGTCTCTTCCTGACCTGGCAAACCCTTTAGTTAAGAACCACCAAGAGGAATTCCAGCCTATCTCTGGGACCGGTTCTTTGGATAATGCTAGGTCAATATCCACTCCTTCTAGGCCAACACAATACTGTTTATAACAGTCCTGAATAAAAGTATAGGGAACTGTCTTGAATGAAGCAGCATCTTCTCTAGTGCCTTAAGCAGAAGGCCAAAAGTAAGGAACTGTTCCTTGCCGTAACCACCTAGACCAGCTTTCTTATAGCGATGGTCTTGTCTTAGACCAAAAGTACTCTCCTGGTGCAAAACATACCCAGCTTCTTGTCAATGAAGAATGTATCTTTAGACTGGAATCCTAACCCAGGAGATCCAGATACCTGACCATGCTGGACACCCTTAGGTCCAGCCATGCTGCTGACTGATCCATCAGCAGGAGTCTGCTTCCGTATGCCATTACTGCTATACCCTGGGCCTACAGACCTGCTAGAGGCGGGCCCTAGCACCCTGACAACCCAGGCACGGAGGCTAACCCAAAAGGGCAAGACCACCAACTGGAGATAGTGCTGTTCCCCTGCACAACGCAGACAACCTCTGCAGTCCCAGGTAAATAAACACATATGCAACTGGCTCCCCATATGTGTATGTGGCAAGTGTTAAAGCCATATGCCTCAATGGAGGCGTGTGTACATGGCAGTGTGTGTTCATGGAAGCATGAAATCATATAAATATGTCTCACGCCAAACATGCATATAGCATGTGTGCTCTGGAACGAGCATCCTTGCAAGCAAGCAAGCGTGTGCTATAAACGTGTTATGCAACAATGTGCAACATGAACCCATGCAGACACGTATCTCTATGCAAACACAAGGCATCCTGTATTGCTTAATTAAGCCACCATGTGCAACTTTAAAGTAACCATGCATGCGATTCAGCATCTTCCATGCGATCAACATCTTATGCATTTTAAGCACTACTGTGCGGACAAGAACCCTTGTGTGACCAAGCACCCCTGTGCGTTCCAACATCCTTATGCACCCAAGCATCTTAATGCGACTTTAGGCATTTCTGTGAAACAAGCCTCTCTATGTGATCAAGTATCCCTGGGTAATCCAGGACTCTGTTGATCCAACAACCATGTGTGATCCAGCTTCTTTTTGCATTCAAGCATCTTTAAGCGATCCCTTTAGGCCTTGAGTAATCCAGGACTTGGGTGATCGGGTAATCCTGTGTGATTCAGCATTTTTATGCTTTCAGGCCTCTTTATGCGATTCTAGGCATTTCTGTGGGAACAAGCCTCTTTGCGTGACCAAATATCCTTGGGGAATCAAGGACTTGGGTGATCATGTAATCCTGTGTGATTCAACCTTTTTATGCATACAAGCATCCTTTATGCGATTCAGCATTTTTATGCATACAAGCATCTTTATGCGACTTTAGGTACTTTTGTGGAAACAAGACTATTTGTGTGACCAAACATCCTTGGGTAATCCAGGACGCTGATGATCAGGTAACCATGTGTGATCCAGCATCTTTTTTGCATCCAAGCAACTTTATGCGATTTTAGGCCTTTCTGTGGAAACAAACCTCTTCTGTGTAACCAAACATCCTTGGGGGAAACAAGGACTTAGGTGATCAGGTAATCATGTGTGATTCAGCATTTTTATGCATACAAGCATCTTTATGCGACTTTAGGTACCTTTGTGGAAACAAGCCTATTTGTGTGACCAAACATCCTTGGGTAATCCAGGACGCTGATGATCAGTTAACCATGTGTGATCCAGCATCTTTTTTGCATCCAAGCAACTTTATGCGATTTTAGGCCTTTCTGTGGAAACAAACCTCTTCTGTGTAACCAAACATCCTTGGGGGAAACAAGGACTTGGGGTGATCAGGTAATCATGTGTGATTCAGCATTTTTATGCCTACAAACGTCTTTATGCGATTCAGCATTACAAGCATCTTTTATGCGACCTCTTTTGTGGAAACATGCAGCACCATATAGACAGAAACATGTATGTTTATGCGATCCACAATAGAATCTGCTCTGTTACTTGTTTTTATCCCACATGCATTCCAAACTCATGTATGTTATGCAACATGCGGACTGGTAAAGAGGAATTATCCTCTGCAGATGTGTGTTTCCTCAATTAAGAGACATTAGCAATGTGTGCCCGCAACTGTGCATCCCTCTGATGCATTTGGTTAGCCTGAAGCCGACACCAGGCTGAGGATTATATGGAGGTCTTACGAGCCACCTATAGGAAAACCTCTCTTTACACTCTAAGGAGAAGATAGAGGTGTAATCAGAACCTGTAGGGCTTTTGATAGCTTCTCCTTGTTAGGCTGCAGCTCCTGTCTCCTGTCCTCTGACAGTGAAACTTTTATCCCCAAGCTTTTTAATCCCTTTGTTTCAGGATTAAAGCAGGAAAAGGGGGACACCCCCTTTATTTTTTTTTATTATTTTTTTTCTTGCAAAACACAAAACACATGCAGAGTGATTGCAATGTTGGGGGAAGGCTGCATTGCCTGACAGGTCTGATGGCTCAATCTATGAGCTGTTTAAGTCTCTTCAGAGGAGAATAAGGGTCCACCAGGTTCAGGTGGCGATCCCTCTTTATATTCCTACCCCTGACCTTATTCAATGGGGAGACCAAGTCCTAAGCTAAAGCAGAGGCACTTAACCCAGGTGCATCAAATAGCTGAATTTAGTCTGACACAATGCCTGCTAATCTGCACAGCTAGATGCGAGTAGGCGTCTTAGATGAATCTGTATCCAACTCACACAAGGTGCTTACGTTTGTGTCCCCCTAGCTTTACAGAGCTCTGACGTCCGGGCCCTTTGAAGAGCCTTCTCTGCGACTGCACTGAGCCGGTGAGCACGTGCAACATGGTAGAGCCTGAAGCGGAGGAAGTGGGACACAATAGATCAGCTAACACTTAAGCTTCCGCTTTCTGGAAAGCATGGTAAGCAAAAACATCAGGCATGTCTTCTACTGCCCATAGTAGTGGAAAACAGATAAGACTTGCATAAACAACTACTCACGAAGACAATCCTTTGTATAGGATTAAGGGCATATATTTTTTTTTTTTTATGTACCGGCCCCTTCAAGGGGAGATATATAGGTACTGCAGCCATCCTGTCTAACAGACATGGTGGGCCAGGCTGCATGCCGGCTAGGGGAGGTATATGGGTGCCCTGAGCCATCCTGTCTCAGAAGACATAGTGGTTTACATTGCCCATGCATAGAAGCATAATATAGACGAGACCCAAGTCCCCCACGGAGGACCTACTGTCGAACCAAGTCCCGTAGGCCCTCCTCTTACCTTCTCCACGCTGCAGGGTATTGCCAAGCAAGAGGCCCAATCTTCCCCCTTCACCGTGGGTATTGTCCTAGACCTTCAGGGACCGGGGTCCATGGCAGGAACACCAACTCCCCTGGACCTATATAGCATCCTGGCAGCAGAAAAAACATTTGGTCCTTAGAAGGCACAATGTTCTGGAACCCAGGATCCAGCCCTCCGCATAGAGGCATTATAGGCTAAACCTCGTTCTTCGTACCGAGGCCCGGGTACCGTCCACTTTGGCTATGAAGCACCTTGGACGGATCCGGATTTATGGAGGTTTTTTACATCCAGCATGGATCCCTCCAGTGGAGCTCCTAAGAGCACATGTTCACTCGTGACCAACACCTTAGACACTGATGAAAAAACTGAGGAGCTCCCAGTATGGGAGGGGTTATATAGGGAGGGAACTTCCTGTGTAGTTAATTACACCAGTGTCCACACCTGAAGGTAGACTCTATAACCCACATAGTAATGTATTGCCGCTCTGTGTCCCGTGATGTACGATAAAGAAATGACCGTTTTTGAATTCGAACGTTCGGGTCCCATAGACTTCAATGGGGTTCGAAATATACGTGCGAACCCGTGGTCTGTTGGAACGTTCTGGTGCGAACCGAACCCGGGGGTGTTCGGCTCATCCCTAGTGTATGATACAAGATGCACATAGCTGTGTAGAGAGTGTAAATGACCAATTCCGGTAGGAATGTGGTAGATATCATAAAGTGACTCTAGAGGATGAGCAATAGTGGTGAAGTAAAGAATAAATAAATAATTAAATATAAAAAAAAGAAAATCAATAAAAGTGTAGAAATGGAAATAAATGTAAGAGGGCGACCAATACGGCGATCATGGTAGGTGCTATCAGTGAAGGAAGACCAGTGTGCGGAGAGTAAAAAGTGGTAGGTGCTAGTTACCTGATAGATAACGGAGTAAATAAAGGTGAGTCAAATTGGGAGCTTGTTGAGCTTATTGCCGAGCATTCAAATAGAGCTGCAGGAATGCAGAGAAGAGGAAAGCTTAAAGTATTGGGAAATAAGTAGATAAATAAATGAGATGCCGTCCATGCTGCAATGCCTGGATTCATGAAATGATTCTCAGGCAACCGGATATATATAAGCCTATGGGCGTGGCACACCAGAGGGGGACTAAACATGCACAGGCTCCAGGCATTCCCATAAGTTGCGGAGGAGATGACATAGGGGCCGCCAAGAGAGCGGGCTCGGTGCGGCTCCCTTGACGCTCCCAAACGACGGGGAAAACCCGACCTCTCTCGTCATTACCGTCGCAAAAGGCATGACATCATGGCGGTGCGCGCACGCTGGCGCTAGGTGCGCGCACACCACCACGGCCTTTCGTGGGATGACTACGGAGAACCTTTATGATATCCCTATTTCATAATTTTTGCTTTTCAAAGCCCCGTTGTAGTAAATTTCCTTGTTTCACCATATTCAATCTTGGGGTTTGCAGCTCTCCTGTCTCTCCGCATATGTGTCCTTCCTTAGCCAAATTTTTCTGGGGTGGATAAACACCCGTTCCCCTTGACACATTTGAGACTCGACCTGACCTGTGTGTGTGTTTCCCACTTTTCATTCATCCCCTGCCTTTTCCATTTTGCACCTTGACATTTATTCAAGGGTCCCACCTAGGTGTCTCTTCTTCCCAATGAGACACCTAATGGTTGCGGGAGTAGTGTGAGCGGATATAATTTTTGTTCTCTCCTCTCCCCCATGCATCAGGAGATACCTTACACAAACTCCTAAATTGCATTCTGCTCAAATACCCACTATGGTATTTGTTTCTGGAATATTCATGCAGGGCTTTTATGATGTGGGAACTAGCACACAGCTCTTGTAGTAATGTTTTCATGCTCATGTTCAGAATTCTGTTACATTATGATACTACCTTCATGTGCAATAAGGCCATGATTTCAGCCAGCATTGTTTATCTCAGCCATTACCAGGGTCCCCTTCCCGGGCCCCTGCCTTCCCCCGGGGGGGCATCCCCACCGCCCCATGGGGGTTCCCGGCAGGGTGGGAGGTGGTGTTAGTGGCCATGCATTTTCGCCCCTCTGTCCACCCAGACGTGGCTGAGGGAATCCCCCTCGGCTACTCCCCGGGCTCAGCCCTGCCGGCGGCGTTCTCCGTAGTCATCCCCGAATGGCCGTGGCGGTGCGCTCGCGCACCTGGCGCCAGCGTGCGCACCGCCATGATGTCATGCCTTTTGCGACGGTGATGACCACAGAGGTCGGGTTTTCCCTGTCCTTTCGCAGCGTCGAGGGAGCCGCACCGAGCCCGCTCTCTTGGCGGCCCCTATGTCATCTCCTCCGCAACTTATGGGGATGCCTGGAGCCTGTGCATGTTCAGTCCCCCTCTGGTGTGCCACGCCAATAGGCTTATATATATCCGGTTGCCTGAGAATCATTTCATGAATCCAGGCATTGCAGCATGGACGGCATCTCATTTATTTATCTACTTATTTCCCAATACTTTAAGCTTTCATCTCCTCTGCATTCCTGCAGCTCATATTTGAATGCTCGGCAATAAGCTCAACAAGCTCCCAATCTGACCCACATTTATTTACTCCATTATCTATCAGGTAACTAGCACCTACCACTTTTTATTCTCCGCACACTGGTCTTCCTTCACTTCCCTTCACTGATAGCACCTACCATGATCGCCCTATTGGTCGCCCTCTTACATTTATTTCCATTTCTACACTTTTATTGATTTTTCTTTTTTTTATTTAATTATTTATTTATTCTTTAATTCACCACTATTGCTCATCTTCTAGTGTCACTTTATGATATCTACCACATTCCTACCGGAATCGGTCATTTACACTCTCTACACAGCTATGTGCATCTTGTATCACACACTAAATAGTCCATTCTATTTTTTGTGTCAATGGAGCATCCTCTCACTTATTGTGTACATACATACTATTGTAATCTATTCATTTATTGACATTCTACCAAAAATGTCTTATTTATTCATTACTACCCAATGTTTAGGTACCCCAACGGGTTACCTACGTTAGTTTTATTCTTTCATACAACTTGTCCCAACGTGTTTTAGTCCTTCCTGCCGATTTTGAGCCTTATAAATAATTACTAATTTAATTTATACTCTAGCATGATATGCTATGATTTAATACATTTAATTCCCTTGAATTTACACGGCTTATCCATTGGTTGTTCATTACAGGCTCCGGCTCCCCTGTTTCTCGGAGAGTGCTCTGTTTGCGGCTCCTTGTAACCCCCCTGGGGTAGGGTGTGTCCCTCCGTCCTCCATCCTCCCCCCGGGTTCGCAGGTGGTTCCCTTGGGGCTCCCTTGGATTTTAAATGGCTTTGCTCATCCCTGGCTCAAACCAATACCCATTCCATTCATCCTATGGTAAATTCCTTCTCGGATCAATTGTTGTGATGTATATTTATATATTTTTTGATCTTAAACTTACGCCATGTGTATTTTTGTAGATTAAATCTTCCCCCTGAAGAGACCACTAATGGGTCGAAATGCGTCGGGGCAAGCACACCATGCAGCGTACTGTAATGTTGTATAATATTGTATCCACTTTTGTGGAATTTCATGTTTATTACCAGATCCGGAAGGGGTTCTTCCTAATTGTCATTGTATATACTTTTTATGTATAATATCATTGATTATTAACTATTAAATCTTTTTTACCCTTATGATATCCCTATTTCATCATTTTTGCTGTTCAAAGCCCCGTTGGGGTAAATTTCCTTGTTTCACCTTGATCATTCATTGTGGTAATTGAATAAACTCGATCCACTTTGTCACTGTAGATGTACCGGCCAGGGCTCCACTCTTTTAGGCAACCTTCAAACCGGTGGCTGGTACAGATGAAAGCATACTCAGTGCCACGATCGGCTTTCGGTACTTCCAGATATTCCCAAATTGCATCCTTACACTGAGAGTGATAGGTGAAACTCCTGCGCTGAAATGGGTGAAAAGGGATTGGACCGTGGGAAAGGGGCCGTGGGAAAGGGGCACGGGAGGTATACTGCAGCAAACAAAGAATAGGTCTATCCAAATGGACAATAAAAGGTATACAACAAGTGATATTGTTTGTGCTGTGGTGGTGATGCCTAAAGGGTGATGGGAAAGGGGAAGTGAAGTAGTAAACTAGGTGAATACAATAAGTGACAAAAATGTATAAATATATAGAAAAAATTCTATAAAACACAATGTGAACAAAGTAACAGTAAATAACAGTGACCGTGTCATCTATAAAGATGTGTGGTGGACATAATAGAATGCATGGTCAAACTCAGTCCTGCAGACAAAACCAAATAAAAGAAGAGAGTCCAACTTAATCATGCAACTCGGTGCAGCAAGTGAAATCTGTGTGTGAAGTCAAAAGGAGATGTTCCAGCAGCCAAATGAGTGAAGGTGCAATGGAGGATTCCAAAACGTGCAGCCCACACCTCTAGTGATCCTATCAGCTTACCTCAAGGCTATCTGATATAGCAGAAAGATAGGGCATCAAACTCTTGATGAATGGAAGCCTCAAATCCGATGGTGCATGGAAGGGGAAAGTACAAAAAACAAACATAGAGTAGTCCTGTCACCACTGGAGGGATTCCTGCTAGCAATCAAAAGATGTGCACTTACACAGAGTGGTGAAAGGGGGTGCCTATCTCCACGAGCAGCGAGCTCGTCAGGTGCTGCTCTGCTGCCGCTGTTTGGCTAGATGTTGATCCACCGATACTCAAAACGATGGTGTTTGAAACAAAAATAGGAGGGCACATCGCATAATACCGCAAAATAAAGATTTAATAAACAAAGCACAAAATAAAAACTCACATAAAGTCAGCTGAGGCGGTCATACATCCACGAGCAGCGAGCTCGTCTACCGTCCGTCAGGTGTAAAGGGTCCAGTGCTCCAATCCCGACGCGTATTTGTCACACCACGTGACTTCATCAGGGGATAGCACTTGGATACTGGTCTGAGTTTAAATAGGGTCTGCGGAATAGGATGCCCGGCGGCCATTTTCCCGAAGTCAGCATGCAATTCAGCTAAGGACAGCAAGCACTCCTCCTCGTACCGTCCCACCCAGGTGGCATCTAATCAGAGAATCCTTTTTAGTCAAATCTTTATTTAATTGGGTGGTAAGACGTTTAAATTCTTCAGTGTCTTTGTGTATATCCAAGCGTAGTTTGAGTTCGGCTAGGGCTTGCTCGATTTTTCTGAGTTTCTTCTGCTTCCTTTTGAGCAAGAAATGCAGAAGCTCAGTGCCTTTGCTATTGAAAAATCTGAACCACTCATCGATTGATTCCTGATCGATAAGGCCATCATTAGGGGGTACATCCCACCTGAGACGTCTAGGCACTAAATTAGCCTTGATGTATCTGTCAAAGGTGTTGATGTTCATCTTTTTCTCTAAACCATGTCCTAATTTCCGTATAAGATGTTCAACATTGCTATCGGTTTTGGGGTCATCGTTATTGAAAACCAGGTCAAGATTGACTTCTCGTTGTTCAATAAACGTGAAAATGTCCATAACTGCAGCTGGAGTGAAAGAGGATAAAGTGACTCAAAGTGAAGCAGAAGAAACTCAGAAAAATCGAGCAAGCCCTAGCCGAACTCAAACTACGCTTGGATATACACAAAGACACTGAAGAATTTAAACGTCTTACCACCCAATTAAATAAAGATTTGACTAAAAAGGATTCCGAGGCACAACAGAGAAAGAGTAAGAAGTATGCAAGAGACATCAATGATTATAAAAATGACTTGGTGTATAAATGGCAAGCCAAAAAGAGCCCCTCTGACCCTATCTCTACATTCTCTAAACCTGAACAACCGACTCAAACCCGTTCACCATTGGTAGAGAAATTAGCAACAGAAACAGGAGAAAGATTAGAAAGTGTACGTCAAGATCCAAGGGAAAATCCCTCTAGACAGGATCAATACAGGAACGAACACTGGGATGGCAGACACAGACACCCTAGTGGCCAAACTCCACGCAACACATGGAGGAAACATCCACAGGCAGAACATACTCCTCAGCAAGCCTGGAAAAAACCTAAACATCGCAAAAATAATAATAAAAAAACACATAATAATTGGAATAAAACAAACCAGGGACAGAAAGACACTAAAGGCTTACAGAATGAACGGATGAGAAGCCCCGAATATGCGAATGGAGACCATGGAAACAAAGAATATAGGAGTGACCAACAATATGATCAGAGACCCTATAGACGGAGCCCAGATCCTGACCCTTATTATGGACAAGGAGCTAGATATGGTCCACCACCTCCACTCCTCAGACCTAGAGAGAGGAGTCCAGGGTACACCTATAATCAATATGGTCCTCCAAGAGAACAACGGGACTACTATAGAGATGATAGAAGAATTCCAGAGTATTATCGCGAGCAAGGATACAGCAGGTCTTTTTTAGACCGGGATATGATATATCATCCACCAAGGAAAACAGAGGAGACCAAGCAAAGAAGCCCTCCAAGAAAAGAGGGTGCAGAGCAGGAAAGAGAAAACAGGAGAAAAAAAAGAATAATTGGGGAAGGGATTTTTAACCTTACTGACACACCTCTGACCCAAGAAGAAATTCTGGTACTGGATAAAGGGGCTTAAGTATGCACCGGTCAGAAACTTGGATAAATTCCAGACCTATATCAACTTAGAGCGATACATTAGGAAACTTAACATTAAAAAGTATCTCAAAGATATACCTGCTAAGCCCATTATAAGGGAAACCAATTCCGTGGTGCACAGTCAGTTAAGGAATAAATCCACTTTTAATCCCAAGGTAAAAGATGGTAAACACATAGAGGTATTCAGACATATGGTAACAGAAGAAATTAAAAAACCTCACTTTCAAAAAAATTGAGGAACCTACATCCATGAAAATTGGGATCAAAAAACTCAGAGCAAAGAAAGACCTTGTGATTAGGCCCTCGGATAAGGGTGGAGGGATTGTTCTATTAACCACTGAACAATACCACACAGGCATGATGAAATTGCTTGATGACTCTGAGACCTACTGCCCCATGTCCAAAAATCCGATTTTCAAATGGAAAAAAGAACTTGAACAAGTAGTACATTTGGGTCTGAAGAAGGGAGTCCTTGACAAAAAAGAGGCTAGATATCTGATCCCGAGGCTTGCAGAACCCCCATCATCTATGCCCTACCCAAGATCCACAAAGATAAAGATAACCCTCCCTTTAGACCTATAGTGAACGGGATAGATTCCATCACAGCCAGACTTGGGCAATATGTAGACCGGTTTCTTCAACCGGCCCGTCCAGAATACACGCGCTTATCTTAAGGATACGAAAGACATGCTGCAACTTCTGGACGAGACGAATGAGGCCGGACCACTTTTGATGGCAACAGCAGACGTATCGTCACTCTACACCATCATTCCCCATCATCTAGCCTGCGATTCCACCAAATGGGGGCTTCGCAACTATACAGAGCTCCCATGTGTACAGAGGAAGTACATTATCAAATGCTTGGACTTCTGTCTTAAACATAGCCACCTCTGGTACAAGAATCAATGTTACCAGCAAAAGACCGGGTGGCAATGGGGGCAAAATTCGCACCCAGCGTCGCGGGTCTCTTCATGTCTAAATGGGAAGAGGAGTCGATTTTCACCAACCAGCCTACTGACCTTTTGCTATATAAAAGGTATATCGACGATATCTTTATCTTATGGAAAGGAGACCACCACTCCCTTGTTGCCTTTTTTGAGAGTTTGAACATCAACTCCAAAAATATCGTATTGACATGGCAGATAGGACATACCATACCCTTCCTGGACTTAGAAATTTCTAGGAATAATGGGACTTTTGACACAAGGACTTTTTAAAAACGTAGACCGCAATAGCTACCTCCCCATCACTAGTTGCCACCATAAAAAACTGGCTCTTCAATATACCTAAGGGCCAGCTGGTACGTCTAAGACGCAACTGTACCAGGCAAGACGAGTTTCAAGTTCAGGCCAAAAAAATTGGCGACAGATTTATTGAAAAGGGATATAACGATACGTATATCAAGGAAAAAATAGATGAAGTATCTAAGTTACCAAGAAGCAACCTTCTGGAAAACAAGAAGCCGGCAATTAGGAAGGATTTGGTACCTGTGATGATGGAATACAGTTTTCAGTTTAAGAAGATAGAAAAGGTTATTCAACGTCACTGGCATATTCTGAAGGCTGACAAGGACCTTCGAGCCCTATTACCAGACAAACCGAGCTTCATCTATAAAAGGGCCCCCACTTTGCGGGACCAACTGGTCAAGAGTGTGATAGATCCCCCGAAGAAATTGTTTTCTTTCTTTACTGGCAAAGGATTTTACCCTTGTAAAAAGATGTTACTCTTGCATACATACTAAACGACCAAATATTAAAGTCACTACATTCAAGTCTAATAGCAATGACACACAATATGAAGTAAGAGACTTTATTGGATGTAACACAGAGGGTGCAGTCTATGCCCTAGAATGCAGCTGTGGCCTTCAATATATTGGCGTACTAAGCGGCTTCTGCGAATCCGCATTAAAGAACACGTTAAGAATATAGAAAGCGGGTTCACTAACCACAGTGTATCACGTCACTTTGCCAAAGTTCATCGGAAAGATCCATCACAGCTTAAATTTTGGGGGATAGTTCCTTATTCCAGACCATGGCGAGGGGGTCACAAAGTTAGGTCCCTGAGCCAGCTCGAATCCAAATATATCTTTTGTATGGATACTCTCAGGCCCAAAGGACTCAATATTGAGTTCGACCTTAACTGCTTCCTGAGTGACTTCTAGGATCCCTTCCTCTTGACTTTCCAGGTTATATTCCCTAGCTCCATTCATCCCTAGCCATGATCTGTCCTTTACCATTCCATGTAGGTCTTTGTTAGCCGTGTGTCGGGTGCAGCTGTGTACAGTGCTCTGTTCGGTTTTTTTACTCGATACATACTACTTTTCTACATCAGTAGAGGACTGTTAGAATTTTCCCTGAGCAGAGGGAGAGTGCTCCCCTCTATGTGTATATATCCATATATATATGTGTATGTCACTTGCATATATGTGTATATTCTTAATCTGATTTCACAGATTTTTTACTTTTTACCTTTTATATTTTATCCCATTTTTTACTATTATGTATTATTTTTTGTATCTCCTATCATCCCTGCCATCCATCATTACACCCAATGAGGATGTCCATTGGGGGTTTTTTTCCCACACAACCCTCTATTAGAGGCATTTTTACTATTTTTCAGTTTGGCTCTGTTTACCATTTAGACATGCTGGGATCCCATGGAGGGTGTCTGAGCGTGTTTGTGGTTTAAATCATCCATATTTTATCATTCCGTTTTACACACCTTTTTTTTTATATTATGTTTAATTCTGAGTCTGGTTTGTATTCGGGTCTGCCTAGACCAGGACGCCTCCCATTGTGAGACCTAACGACATCTCTGATTAGATGCCACCTGGGTGGGACGGTACGAGGAGGAGTGCTTGCTGTCCTTAGCTGAATTGCATGCTGACTTCGGGAAAATGGCCGCCGGGCGTCCTATTCCGCAGACCCTATTTAAACTCAGACCAGTATCCAAGTGCTATCCCCTGATGAAGTCACGTGGTGTGACAAATACGCGTCGGGATTGGAGCACTGGACCCTTTACACATGACGGACGGTAGACGAGCTCGCTGCTCGTGGATGTATGACCGCCTCAGCTGACTTTATGTGAGTTTTTATTTTGTGCTTTGTTTATTAAATCTTTATTTTGCGGTATTATGCGATGTGCCCTCCTATTTTTGTTTCAAACACCATCGTTTGAGTATCGGCGGATCAACATCTAGCCAAACAGCGGCAGCAGAGCAGCACCTGACGAGCTCGCTGCTCGTGGAGATAGGCACCCCCTTTCACCACTCTGTGTAAGTGCACATCTTTTGATTGCTAGCAGGAATCCCTCCAGTGGTGACAGGACTACTCTATGTTTGTTTTTTTGTACTTTCCCCTTCCATGCACCATCGGATTTGAGGCTTCCATTCATCAAGAGTTTGATGCCCTATCTTTCTGGCTATATCAGATAGCCTTGAGGTAAGCTGATAGGATCACTAGAGGTGTGGGCTGCACGTTTTGGAATCCTCCATTGCACCTTCACTCATTTGGCTGCTGGAACATCTCCTTTTGACTTCACACCAGATTTCACTTGCTGCACCGAGTTGCATGATTAAGTTGGACTCTCTTCTTTTATTTGGTTTTGTCTGCAGGACTGAGTTTGACCATGCATTCTATTATGTCCACCACACATCTTTATAGATGACACGGTCACTGTTATTTACTGTTACTTTGTTCACATTGTGTTTTATATAATTTTTTCTATATATTTATACATTTTTGTCACTTATTGTATTCACCTAGTTTACTACTTCACTTCCCCTTTCCCATCACCCTTTAGGCATCACCACCACAGCGCAAACAATATCACTTGTTGTATGCATCCTTACACTACTCCTCTCTTATTTCCTCAATCAGTGTCATGAAAGCTGGGGGCACGTAGGGAAATTCCCACCCGTAATCCAGGGCCACCTTCTTCATTACTATGCGCTGAAGGCGAGCCAGTTTCGGTATGGTACGGGGGTGTCCAAGTCCTGACATAACAATGGCATCAGGTGCTCTTTTCACAACAGGCAATGCAGCTGGTATGGGAGCAGACTCTCTAGTAACACTGGTGCTTGAAACCGCAACTCCCCAAGTTAACTGCGGTAACATCCGCCTGTGGCGGGGTATCCCTGCAACGTCTCTTATGCTTGCAGGGTTTGGAAGCACAGGAGTTTATGCCCCATTGTGACTCGGGCAGCTCCGGCTCAAACCACTGATTATCCCCCACATCGGAGGAAGATTCAATTTGAGAGGTGTGGTACTCTTCAGCAGGCAAACAGACACGTTCTTTAACAAGTGTACTGACCTTGTCCTTGGGCTTGGATTTGTCTTGGCCAGAGGCAACGCTCTCCATGGAACCTTTGTCATGTCCACACATTGGTAGACCTCGTCCACAGCTGTGGAAGACCTTGACAGGGCCCATTTTCCCAGAGGTGAGCCAATCGGAGACCACCGCCATACATACTGTTTCGGTAGCAGCATTCATCTTTACAGCAGGTATATTCTCTTTATTTTCAGTGTCGCTTACCCCTGGCGACACCATCGGAGTAGCAGTCGATGACATGGTGATCTCAGTGGTGGACGAAGCAGTCACAACATCAGGATCAGCAATAGTAATGGCAGTAGAAGCAGGTATAGGCCATGGGACCTGTTCTTCTGCAGTCACCGTTTCGGCGACCCAATCCACCCGATACTCACAGGGAGAATCCGCTGGTTGTTCCACATGGAACAAATATTCCTGGCACTTCTTGCACCGAGCAAAGGGCAGGATCCGGACAGCTAGCTCCGCACATCGGGGGCAGGACAGTCCAAGGCCCTCAGTGCCACCAATGTAAAATAGTACCAACCTCCCGTGGGTCCTCATTTGAATCCTGGTATCGGTCAGGGGGACTCCGGTGGCAGCAGGCATCGGATTGACTCCTGGCATAGACATCGGTGGTCTCAATCTCTCAAACGGCGTCGTGGGCACAGACATGCTTGCATGACTCTCTCATGGGCGGGCAATTACTCTGTCCTTTGGCGCCAAACTCGCCCTACGTCTCACGCAGGGGTGAGTAACTCCTCCCACTTTGAGTTCTTTTTCTTGCACGTTGCAGACACTCGTCACTCTGCTCCACGTGCGCCCGAACTTTAACTACCTGACGTTAACTCTCTCCTCACCAGCACAGTCCAACACCACAACGTATCAATTTGGTTGTTCGAGGTAACAGCCTATCCTGAACGAGCCCCCATGTGTAGCACTACTGGTTTGTTTGTTTTGGGTGGAATGTTACCTCATTGCTCCTCCGCCGTCTAGGGGTGTGTGGTGAATGTAGCAGTAACAGAATGTTTTTCTGTGCTCTTTATTACCCAGCAGATTCAGGCGTAGCGCTAGGGAAACAGTCCTGCTTTCAACAACACTTAGGCCCAGATTCACAAAGCACTTACGCCGATGTGAGTGCAAATTTGCACCGGTAAGCGCAAATGTCTGTGCGGCAGACCCACAAACCAATATACGCCTGAAAACTGGCCACCCTACGCCAACGTAGCTTACATACGCCGGCGTAGCGTGGGCGCACTTTTCATCTGGACGCATGTTGCTGCTCCCATTGATTAGGCATTCAAACATGCAAATGAGGGAAATACGGCGATTCACGAATGTACGTGCACCCGACGCATGCTACGCGAGGTGCGCGTAAGTTGTACATCCGGCGTAAAGTTATTCCCCATAGATGAGGCGCAACCCGGCAACAGATATGCAAAGGTCTGCATCAGAGAACACAGGCCGGCGTATTGGGCGTACGTTACCTTCACGGCGTACGTGGTAATCCGGCGTAGCTTAGGCATTTGTGCCAGCGTGGTTGTGAGCATGCGCATAAGGATGCTGTTTCATGCGTCCATGTCACAGCAACGTCACCCCGCATGCGCAGTTTGCGATACGCCAGGCGTAAAACACTGTACCATGCTTGGACCATCATTTGCATGGGGTTACTCCCACTTCCACCTACGCCAGCCTGCGCCTTCGAAATCAACGCCACGCAGACGCAGTTTTGGGAGCAATAGCTTGCTGAATGCAGTGCTTACCTCTCCGCGCTGCCTCGGCGTAGCATACGGCGTTTGCGCTACGGCGGCGTAATGTGCGCCCACTCTCTGTGAATCTGGGCCTTAGTCTTCTTCGCCACTCCAGCCGGAGAGGGTATAGCGTACCTGGACAGGCCAGTAAAAACAATAAAACTTTGTGGTGATAGAGTTGAAGTAAAAGGAGAAATAGCAGATTTAGGCGTAGCTTCCAACACAAAACTTGCCAGAGTGGGTATAGCGTACCTGGACAGGCCTCTCTCACTGACCTGGCAGCCAGAGTATCACTCGGAACTTAGAGGAAAATTCTTTGCCACAGACCCTCCTTAGGATTGAGGTAGCAGAGGTAATCCTCCTTGATAGACTTTGGCATGGATCTCCTTCAGGTAGTTTGCAGGTTAATGCACCAGTACTTGGAAGTAACCAGGCACTACATCAGTTTGGTTGCCCTTCTTTGCACTTTCTCCAGTTCCCCGATACCCTTTTTGAGAACTGGTGACCAAAATTTAACTGCATATTCTAGGTGAGGTCTTACTAATGATTTGAACAGGGGCAAAATTATATCTCTTTTTCTGGAGTCCATACCTCTCTTAATATAAGAAAATACTTTGCTCACTTTGGAAACCACAGCTTGGCATTGCATGCTATTATTAAGCTTATGATCTAACAAAACTCCTCTCTCCCCCCCCCCCCGTCCGTGCAGTCCTCTCCCCCCCCCCCGTCCGTGTGCAGTCCCCCCCCCCCCATCCGTGCAGTCCTCTCTCCCCCCCCGTCCGTGCAGTCCTCTCTCCCCCCCCCCCCCGTCCGTGCAGTCCTCTCCCCCCCGTCCGTGCAGTCCTCTCTCCTCTCCCCCCGTCCGTGCAGTCCTCTCTCCTCTCCCCCTGTCCGTGCAGTCCTCTCTCCTATCCCTCCGTCCGTGCAGTCCTCTCTCCCCCCCGTCCGTGCAGTCCTCTCTCCCCCCCCCGTCCGTGCAGTCCTCTCTCCCCCCCGTCCGTGCAGTCCTCTCTCCCCCCCCGCCGTCCGCGCAGTCCTCTCTCCCCCCGTCCGTCTGTGCAGTCCTCTCTCCCCCGTCCATTTGTGCAGTCCTCTCTCCCCCCCGTCCATCTGTGCAGTCTTCTCTCCCCCCCCCCCCCCCGTCCGTCTGTGCAGTCCTCTCTCCCCCCCGTCCGTGCAGTCCTCTCTCCCCCCCCCCCCCCGTCCGTCTGTGCAGTCCTCTCTCCCCCCCGTCCGTCCGTCTGTGCAGTCCTCTCTCCCCCCGTCCATGCAGTCCTCTCTCCCCCCGTCCGTGCAGTCCTCTCTCCCCCCCGTCCGTGCAGTCCTCTCTCCCAAAAAAATGTAAAAAAAAAATGTAAAAAATACTGTCACATGACATGAAGAAAAAGTATCGGTCTCAACAAAAGTGGTATCGGAACAACCCTAGTTTCTGCGTTTTGCGATCAGCAAAGGCCACTATCAGTTTGTGGCTCTTCCCTTTGGCCTAGCGTCGGCACCAAGAGTTTTCACCAAGGTGCTCGCCCTGATTCTAGCTTTGTTAAGACATCGAGGCATTGCCATTGTGTGCTACTTAAACGATCTTGTTCTGAGAGCAGCTTCTGGCTCAGAATTATAGGTAGGTGTGTCTATAGCCAGCCAGACCCTCTGAGAAGAAGTCGGTTGGGTGTTAAACGTTCAGAAGTCGGTCCTGGTACCGACTCAGCGTTCGGAGTACCTAGGGTTGATTCTGCACTCCTCAGAGGCGAGAGTCTTCTTTCCCTTGGAGAAATTGGAGACTCTCCAGTCTGCGATGAAGCTGTTGGCATACCGTAAATGGTTGTCTCTCTGTTTTCCTGGGCCTCATGGTAGCCTCCTTCGGGCAGTACCATATGCCCAATTCCACACTCGAGTATTGCAGAGGGAGATCCTGTCCAAATGGAACAAATCTCCGTTATCTCTGGATCTCCAGATTCAGGTAGGTAACCTAGTCAGAGTCTCTATGAATTGGTGGCTGAGATCCCGGGCTCTTCGGTCTGGGAAGTCGGTTCTCCCCTTCCAGTGATTACGACAGATGCCAGCCTCACAGGTTGGGGGGGTGTCTGGGGAGGTCCAGTCGGCCCAGGGTCGCTGGACTCTAGGAGAATCCCGTCTGCTGAACTGGAACTTTGGGCAATCAGGCTGTGCCTTTCCTGGTGGTCGAGGAGGTTGCAAGGTCGCCCAATCAGAATCCAGTCGGACAACGCCACGGCGGTGGCTTATGTCAACCATTAATGGGGAACACGGAGCTCTGGTGCAGCATCCAAGGTTGCTCACATCCTGCGGTGGGCAGAAAGAAACGTGCCGGCTCTGTCGACTGTCTACATTCCGGGCGTAAAAAACTGGCAGGCGGACTACCTCAGTCGCCAGATGCTGGACCAGGGGGAATGGTCATTGCATCCGGAGGTGTTTCAACTCCTTTGCAGGAGGTGGGGCACACCGGACATGGATCTCCTGGCTTCTCGCCTCAATCGTAAGGTGTCTAAGTTCGTGGCCAGGTCCAGAGATCCCTAGGCAGACGCTTCAGACGTGGCCCTGTGGAGTCAGTATCAGCTAATTTATGCCTTTCCCCCACTGAAGTTGCTTCCTCGTCTGCTCCGCAGAGTAGAAGCCGAGGGAAATCCGATGATTCTAATCACCTTTGGTATGCCGACCTTGTGCGCCTGGTGGCAGATGCACCCTGGCGGCTGCCAATGCGGTAGGACCTTCTGTCTCAAGGTCCCATACTTCATCCTGCTTTACAGTCACTGGCTTTAACGGCATGGTTATTGACTGCCAGGTGCTGAGGGACCGAGGTCTTTCGGACTCGGTCATCTCAACCATGCTGAGGGCACGGAAGTCTTCTTCGGGAAGGCCTACATCTCTATGTGCAAAAAGATGGGGTGACGTCCATGGACGTATTCGGTTTCCAGGGTCCTGCTGTTTTTACAGCGTGGAGTGGATCAGAAACTTGCCTAAAGCACCATTAATTGGCAGGTTTCAGCCTTGGCTGTGTTTTTTCAACGACCTTTGGTGGCCCATTCCCTGGTGGCTACATTTGTGCTGGGGGTTCGTCATGTGCTTCCCACTCTTAGACCACCTCTTCCTCCATGGGATTTGAATCTGGTGCTCTCGGTTCTTCAGGAACCTCCCTTATAAATATCAAAAAAATATCAGAAGTTTGGCCTTTTTAGGTTCAATAAGTGTTTATTGAAGGTTTTCAGACAGAAAGCAAAAGAAAGAAAATGGATCCGGCCCCTGACAAAGGGCAGCCGGATCTACAATAAGAAAAACATATAGGGCCAGATTCTTAAAAATGTGCGTATCTGGCGGCGTAGCGTATCGTATCGCATTTACGCTACGCCTACGCCAATTACTGGAGCAAGTGCCGTATTCTCAAAGCACTTGCGGCGTAGCGTAAATGCGGCGTCGTAAGGCCGCGTAATTCAAATAGTGAAGGAGGGGGCGTGCTGTATTTAAATTAAGCGCGCCCCCGTGCCGAACGAACTGCGCAGGCCTTAAATGTAGGCCACTGCGCATGCTCCGTAATACGACGCAAATACATAGGTTGCGACGTGAACGTAATTAACGCACGTCCCTATTCACGACAAGTTACGTAAACGACGGAAAAAGCCGACGCTAACCCGACGGCCATACTTAACATGGCATACGGCGGACTGAAGTAAGGTTACCCCTCATAGCAGGGGTAACCTTACGCATACACAACCTACGTAAACTACGTCGCCGCGTCGCAAAAACGTTCGGCGGTGAAATCGACGTAAACGCCACCTAGCGGCCGTCGTATTATTGCATTTAGGATCCGACGGTGTAAATGACTTACACAAGTCGGATCCAAGCTTAAAACCAGCGTATCATGTTTTCAGAATAGAAAACAATGATACGCCGGAGAGAAATTCGAATTACGCCGGTGTATGTGTACATACACTGGCGTAATTCCTTGGAGAATCTGGCCCATACACTCCATAATATACAAGCAGACGTGCACTAATGTTTACATTGTGGGTACAGTATTGGTGCAGATATAAATGCACATATAGAGAAAACCTGCGTCCAAAAAAGGACAACTCCTCGGTCCGGGCGCCCCTTCGGGATCCTGCTGCGCCCAAGACCCAAGGAAGTAAAAATAAAATAAATCAAAAGCAAAAGAAACAAAGCAGGAGAGCAGGTAACATCCAAACATCAAGAGGGTAGTACCACGTCCTAAAAACATATCTGATACATGAAACTAATAGAGTGCCTATGAATTAACAATTTGGCCAAATAGAGTGGCCCAGAAAAAGGACAAGAATACAAAGAAAGAGAGGAAAGAAGGGAAGGTACGGATAAGAATGGGAGGGAAGGGGAAGGGAGACAGTTTGCTCGATTCCTGCGCGGGGTGTATAATCCCAAAATAACTTAATTTGGAAAAAACTAAGCAAATCAAATTTCATTTAATTAAAACAGGTTAAGGGAGACCATATTTTGGTTCTTCCACTATGTGCATAGTTATGGGCAGGGACCTAAGATCTAGGGGAGTATAATGGACGAAAATCTATTCTTAAGTTTATCCGAGGTGGAGTAGTGCCTCCAAACACTCCAAGTAAAGGAGAATTTAGCGTATCTGTCTAGGGATTTAGCTTGCAATTCTTCCATGAGCATGATACCATTTATTTCGCTTACCCATTCGACTAAAGTCGGGGGAGAAGATGACTTCCAATGTCTGGAGATCAATTGCCGCCCAGCGCTAAGACAAAATTTCAGAAGGGGATTTTTTGGGGATTTAATAGAGCCCAGGAGAATGGAGAGAAGGGCTATAGAAGGTGAAGAGGAGAGAGGTTCATCGTAAAGTTCAGAATAGATTTGGAAAATTTGGTTCCAGAATGGGCGGATCAATTCGCATTCCCACCAAACATGACAGTACGTACCTGTAGCCATGGTGCATCTCCAGCAAGAGTCAGAAGCCTACGGAAACATGATCCTGAGGGTGGATGGCACTCTATACCATCGAGACAATAATTTATAATTTATTTCTTGGGCATAGCTTAAAACAGAGGATTTGTGAGTAAAGAAAAAGGCTGTGTGCCACTCAGCCTCGCTAGATGTTTCTCTCCAGGTCCTCCGACTAAGCTGTAGTGAATTTAGGAAAGGAACCATGAGTGTGATCTAGAATCATTTTGTAGACCATAGAAAGGGTATGCCGCTGGGCATCTGGCAAAGAGCATAGTTGTTCAAAACCAGTCAGGGGCCTGTGTACCTGTCCAGAGTTATGAAGCGTCTTACAATAAGCCGTCAGGTGTAAATGGGTGAGCCAGGTCACTCTAGAAGATGTAGTAGCCTCAGATGATACAAAGGAGCCTGAGGAGACATGTACAAAGCGTTGTGCAGTAGGCCAGGAAGCCCTGTCATAGTTACTGAGAACCCGGGTCAGTCTACTCTCAGGGAAAGCTGGGTTGTCAAATAGGGGAGTCAAGGGGCTCGGGTCGGTCGAAAGTGCACAGGTCTCCCTCTTTCGGTACCAAATCGCCAAGGCATCTCTAGTGAGGGGGGACAGTTCTGAGAGAGACCGATGCACCCCACCGTGTCCCCAGAGAAGCGCTCGGAGGTCCGTCGAGGATAAATCCTGCTCAACCTGGAAAACACTGTCGATGTATGGTAGAGCTCAAAGTCAGGAAGACCCGTTCCACCGTTGGAGATGGGTGAGCAGAGGAGTGAGTGCTTCAGCCTAGGGCATTTCCCCTTCCATACGTACCGTATAGCCATGGAGCGCAACGTATGAAAAAAAGCGGAGGGGAGAGCTACAGGGAGTGCCTGGAAAAAGTATAATAACTTTGACAGGATGTCCATCTTTAGAGTATTCATACGCCCAAACCAAGACACTGGCAGGTCCATACGGTTCTCAGTGAGAAGTCAAAGTCTGGTCAAAAGTGGGCTATAGTTCAAGGCGTAAATCTCCTACGACTGTGCTGGAATGGACGTTCCCAAATAAGAGATGGACTTCTCCTTCCATTGGAAGGAGAAATTAGACTTGAGGGTGGTGAGGGCATGCTGTGGTAAGGATAGTGTCATGGATCGTGAGATATTAAAGTGTTTCTACGTGAAATCCATATTCATGTATTGCAGAAGATGAGACATTGTGGAGTACATATTGCAAGACATACTGGAAGTGGCTTAATTTGTCCTGACTAGGTCACTAGGACAATGACCCTTCAAGGCTTGGCTTCGACTAGTGAAATAAGTGGAGCCGGGCTTGTGAGAGACATTTTATTGTCCAGTGTGTAGAGGTGTTAATTGTTGTTCTGATTGCTTCATTGTAGTAATTACCCCCTGGGGGCTTCTGTCTCATCTCACACACATAGTCAGGCTATTCAAGCTTTGGGACCAATCTCTGCTGAGACATTTTGAAGTCCTAATTTGCATGGGAGAGGACCTGATGGGAGATGGCCTGGACTTGAAAAAGGACCAATAGGAAAGCAATTGTTGGGGGCGGGATATTCCAAATTCTGTATAAAAGTGTGCTGTGTACTTTCAATAAAAGAGTTCTGGTTGAGCACACATACAACTCGTTTGGTGTGTGTTCTTCATGGATCCAATCGGCACATAGCTGTAGGTTGGATCCCGGAATCTTGGATGACTGGACCATCGGATGTTGCAAGCTGCAATCTGATCGAATAGAAGCAGAGGAGTGTCGGGAGAGCAGGACCTGGGCGAGAAAGGGTCTTGTCACAGATAGGTTCAACGCTTCCGTTTTGGACAAATTTAATTTGTAGTTACTAAGTCTACCAAATCTATCGATTTCTCCGCCAGTATAGATGGGATGCTAATGTGGGGTTGAGTGACATAGAGAAGCAGGTCATCTGCATATAGGGAGAGTTTGTGATGAGAAGAGGGTGTTTGGATCCCATGAATATTTGGGTTCGCTCTAATCGCTAGGGTCAAGTGTTCTATCACCAAAGCGAAAAGGAGAGGGGAAAGAGAGCAACCCTGCCTAGTGCCATTCTTAATCGACAGCGTACCCAATTGGGTGCCATTAACCAAGATAGAGGCCAAGGGGGTGGAGTACAGGGAAAGGATACGTGAGAGCATTTTTGGGCCTAAACCTATCTGAGAGAGTGTGGACTTCAAAAACGGCCAACTGACCCTATCAAAAGCCTTTTCCGCATCACAGGAGAGAAGGCAGGATGGTATCCGGTGTCGTTGGACATGAGCTATAAGGTGTAGGGTCTTGGTAGTGTTGTCATGGGCCTCAGATGTATAACATTGGGCAATAGAGGGGAAAGACGATCAGACAGAATTTTTGTGAAGAGCTTCAAATCAATGTTGAGAAGAGAGATAGGCCTATAATTGGAACAATGAGACGGGTCTTTACCGGGTTTGGGAAGGACTACTATCTGGGCTAGAAGGAGAGATGGGGAGGGAGGGACGTTTTCATCAATGGCGTAAAAGGCCTTTGCAAGGAGCGGAGCCAATTGGGGAGCAAACATCTTATAAAAACGCGCGGTGAACCCATCCGGACCAGGGCTTTTACCATTCTTGAGTTTTTTGATGACTAGTTGAAAGTCAGCATCAGTTAAGGGAGATTCCAGCTCTTCCACAGCGGAGGCTGGTATGGACGGGAGTGCGGTGTCTTTAATGTAAGATGACATATCATCAGGGGAGCCTCCAGATAGGGATTGGGACATAGAGGGTTGAGGGGGGAGATTATAAAGACCCGAATAGTATTGACGAAACTCATCAGCTATGGCAGAGTTAGCCAGCACCTTACCCCCGCTGGGGGATGCAATGAAAGGGATATGTTTCCTAGCCTGACGTGGTTGGAGCGTGTTCGCCAAAAGCCTAATGCACTTGTTAGCTTGAGAGTAGTGCGTAAAATGCCCCCTATCTCTATGGCACAAGAAGCGGTCAGAAAATAAATTGCAAGAGGTCACTCCGAGCACCAGCCAGGTCCACCAAAGTAGCGGCATCAGGCAAGCACTTGTGGGAGTCCTCCAGGGTCGCAATAGTGGCCAGAAGGCGAGCGACATCCGCCGTATGGGCTTTCTTGAGTCTGGAGCCGAGCTGGATGAGGGCTTCCCACTTCGTAAGCAGATTGGTGTCATCGTGAGCAGATTGGTGTCATCGTGAGCATGATCCGCGTTGAAATGCGAGATGGTTTGAATAATATCGTCAGTGCAGGTCAGGTCTGAGAGTAAATTGTCGTTGAGTCTCCATGAGGACCTGGTTTTGGGGGAAGGAACCCTCCCCAGACCAGAAGTTGGCCAGCAGCCTTCCTTCTGAAGGTGGTTCCACCTTAAGGAGGACATTGTACTTCCGTCCTTGTGTCCTCGACCGGTGCATCCTAAAGAGGTTGCGCTACATACTTTAGACGTGGTACGTGCCTTGCGGGTGTATGTACTGTCTGCTACGGCCCGTTTCGGAGGTCTGACTCGCTGTTTGTGTCAGTGTCTGGTCCACAAAAGGGCCTGGCGGTCTCGTCTGCCACAATTTCTCAGTGGATTAGGAAGACCGTCATACAGGCCTATGTTCTTAAGGGGCAGGCGCCCCCCTTTCCGGTCACGGCACATTCTACCATGGCGATTGGTGCTTCCTGGGCTTTCCAACATCAAGCATCTGTCTCACAGGTGTGCAAAGCTGTGACTTGGTCGTCCGTTCACACTTTTTCCAAAGTTTACAAGGTTGATGTGAGTGCATCTTCAGATGCTTCCTTTAGCCGCAAGATTTTGCAGGCGGCTGTTTAAGGTTGCACCTCCTCCGTTGAGGAGTTCTGCTTGTTTTGGGGTGAAGTTATTTGTTTTTATTGATACTGTTCCCACCCCTCTTTTTACACTGCTTGGGGATGTCCCATATGTCAAGACTTCTGAAGGCTGTGTCAGTGCATGGACGAAAAGAGAAAATAGGAATTTTTGTACTCACCGTAAAATCCTTTTCTCTGTCGTCCATGAATGTACACAGCATCCACCCCTCTTCTTTAGGTTTGTACTGCTTGTTACGAACTGAGCTGCTATCTGCAGGGCGGAGGGTTATGTCCCCTGGGCGGGGCTGTTCAACTCTGTTAAAGTAACATGTATTTAAATAGCTAACATGTTCTGCTTAGTCCTCTCCTATGAACAGGAACATAACCCATATGTCAAGACTTGTGAAGGCTGTGTCTGTCCATGGAAAACAGATTATGGTGAGTACAAAAAATCCTATTTTTTTGACTAAATTTAACTAAGGTCCAAATCATTTGGTGGAGTGGGGGTTATGGTGTGTTTTTTTTTTTTTTTGCAGGGGTTGGGCTTGGCATCTTAGTTCAAGTGAAAAAAAAATCTCTTAAGGCACCAGCATACCAAGACATGTTGGACAATTTCATGCTCCCAACTTTGTGGGAACTGTTTGGTGATGGCCCCTTCCTGCTCCAACATGACTTTGCACCAGTGCACAAAGCAAGGTCCAAAAAGACATGGATAAAGGAGTTTGGGGCGGAGGAACATGACTGGCCTCCAGAGTCCTGACCTTAACCCAGTAGAACACCTTTGGGATGATTTAGAGCAGATACTGCGAGCCAGGCCTTCTTGTCCAAAATCAGTGCCAGACGTCACAAATGTGCTTCTGAAGAGTGGTCAAACACTCCTTAACCTTATGGACAGCATTTCTAGAAGAGTTGAAGCTGTTGTAGCTGCAAAGGGTGGGCCAACTCAATATTGAACCCTGTGGACTAAGACTGGGATACAATTAAAGTTCAAAGTGTGTTTAACCACCTCAATACAGGGCACTTGCACCCCCTTCCTGGCCATTTTTCAGCTCTGTCACACTTTTTGTGACAAATTCAATGTATAGGGATTTGGGTTCAAAACACCCTTAATCTTACAATGTATATGGATCCAAGTGAAGTAGCATTCTTGGATCTAACAAATAAGGGAGCATCGGATAGGTTTGCGAAAAAACAGACTGTACTGAAAACTAAACTCTGGCATTAAAATACTATAAACCAGTAACATATCCTTCCTCACTGATATCCAGTATTCAACATAATTGGTATCTATGGCTTACTGCCCCATCGACAAGGATTTTGAGGATCATGTCAAGTTGATAACAGATACTTTAAGCATAGGGCAATTGGGTACAGTAGAAATATTTGAAAAGGTCTATGAAAAGGTATATTCAATGAGAAAGGATATGCTGATTTTCAATTCAATTATAAAAAAATGAACAAAGGGGATAGTGAAACCTACACGAGCCATAATCCAATATTCAAAAAATCACCACTATGTACAAGTAATCCTGAGAACATTTTGGTATCTTCTGATGAGTGATGAAATAATCAGTGAACACCTCATTCCCAGGAAATTCCCAGAAAAGCTTAGGATCCTGAATTTCACAATATTAAACTCCAGCACAGTGCAGAGGTCCATTCGTACAAGTTTGAGATTCTCAGTTTTTCTGGGAAAAAGTCCAGTGACATCACCTGTCCCTTACCAAGGCAAGTGCTCCTGAAGTTGGGGTGTAAATATGTGATGTTCACATTTCTGCACTATATTTCAGTGTGATTTTTAAAATATGATATGGCTGTTTATTTTTCAATTTTAAAGCTTTGTGAGGTGTGTGTAATAGTTTCATAGCATTGTAAATGTAATCGTGTTGCAACGTGCATTGAAAATTGCAATAAATAAATATAGCTGAATCAAAGACACATAGGTCTAAATAGGACATTAGGTATTTTTTTTCCTTCTGATGTGCACTTCAGCCTAGTGTTTTGATTTTGGGGGGGGGGGGGTAGGGGGTAGGAAAGCTACTGAAGACATAACTTCACCCTCCACTTCAACTTTATATCACCTTCCTCCTCTAACAGAATTGTATATTTTTTATTCTTGAAAGTGAGTGGGAATATCTTTCTTGGGGACCTCTTCTGGTACTTCCTTATTTACCAACTCTTTGAAAAATAAATGTACAATGTCTGCAGCCTCCTGGTTTATCCACGTCACAGGTCCCTGGAGAGTACTCTTAAAGGAGTTGTAAAGGATTTTTTTTTTTGCTGAAATTACTGTTTACAGGGTATAGAGACATAGGGCCAGATTCAGGTAGATGCGCGCATATTTCTTGATCGTACATCACGGGACACAGAGCGCATAGTCATTACATATGGGTTATATGGGTACCTTCAGGTGTGGACACTGGTGTAATCAACTTCACAGGAAGTTCCTCCCTATATAACCCCCTCCCACTGAGAGTGCTTTAGTTTTTTCGCCAGTGTCTTAGGTGTTGGTCACGTCTAGCTGTCCCTCGGAGGTCTCGGGACCCAGGATAGCTAGCCGGATCCGTCCGAAGTGCTTCAGAGCCAAGGAGTACGGTACCCGGGCCCTGCTGGAGTGGGGTTTTGCCTATAATGCCTCTCCTTGGAGGGCTGGATTCTGGGCTCCAGTGCCTTAGTCTCTTCCAAGAACTAAACGCTACTGATGCCAGGATGCTATATAGGTCCAGGGGTGTGGGTTCCTTAACACAGGACCCCGGTCCCTGAAGGTCCAAGACAATACCCACGGAGATGGGGGAAGGCTGGGCCTCTTGCATTTTGCAATACCCTGCGGCGTGGAGCAGGTAAGAGGGAACCTGCGGGACTTGGTTCGACAGTAGGTATCCCCCTGGGGGTTCTGGGTTGGCTAACAGTATGCTTGTGCATCAGCCACTATCTCCACTATGTCTGTGTGGGCAGGATGGGATACTAATGTTTACCCAGATAACATGTAGATATATGTATACTTGTGTAAGTTATATATTTGCTACTCACCCCAGGTCTGCCTGTTAACACTGATACTGCAACCCCACATGTTTTAAAGAGGAAATTGCTGGTAAAAACTCCTGTTTCTTAGGAAGCCCATGGGGACAGCTTCCTCGCTATGTGTGCACTACAATAAGATTAGTGCTTACCTGGTGTCTGTTGGTGCTGCCTAAACGCTGGTCCATGTTGTTTCCTCTGCTCTGCTTCCTCCATGTGGTTTCAGCGTGGTGCGCGCGATTGTGCGCGCGCGCATGCACGCCGCCTTTTATACCGTCGGCGTGCATCGGGGGGGCGGGCCAGCAGCGTCAGGGTCTGTTTAAAGGGAAAACTTTTTCTCTGGCTGGTCTTTCCCTCCTGGAGGCAGAGGAAGAAAGGATACAGAGCGTGCAGCTGGGTCTTTTGGCCACACAGGGACACCTAGTGGCGGTTTTGTGGATCTTCAGGTCTAGGACTTAGGTCCACTATTGACCAGAAAAAAAAAAAAAAAGTTTTTTGCTTAAAGGGACTCAGCCTTAGATCCAGCAGTATCCGAGTCTACCTTGGACTCCGGCTAACGGGCATTGGTGTGTCAATACTCACAGGTTTCCTCAGTATTGCCACCTCCCAGGCGGGTAAAAAAAAAAAAAGAAAAAGAGAGAAATTAGTTCTTTTTCATTTCCTCATACCTGCCCTCATATTGGTTACTCCTAGCTGCAACAGTCAGGTGTTGGCTATAGGGGTGACCCAAGGTTGTACAATGGCTCCAAAGGGATCTGGACCAGCCAAGGCTGCTAAAGGTGCCAAAAAGCAAAAGGGGTCTCCATCAGGGTCAGAGGATTTGGGCCAGGCTTCTACGGCCCCACCCTCGCCAGTCAGGACACCGAGTGGCATAGTACAAGAGCCATTGGGGGTGCTGGGGGCAGAGGCGGCCCCCGATCCACCCATTCCCGTTTACGTGACGGAAGAAATGCTAGCAGCCACCATGAGTGGGCTAGAGAAAAGGTTAACTGCGTTGTTTTCCCGTCCTTGCCCAAGTAGCAAGCGGGCTAGATCCCCCTCACCCAGTGTGGGGTTTTCAGATGCGGAGGTCTCCTCTTCAGAGGAACGGGACCCACAAGGGGATCAGGCAGACCCAAGTCCCGACGGTTCAGACAGGGAAAATTCCACTATAGATGAATATTTTTCGGCCTCTCAAGCGGAGAGCCTGTGGATCCAGTCTTTGACAGATATGGTTCGCACTGCCTTTAAACTTCCAGTGCCAGAACTAGTAGCCCCGGAGGTATCCTCATTGGGTTCTTTAAAGGCTCCATTAACTTGTGCGTCTTTTCCAATGCACCCCCTTCTGCGGAACGTGATTTACCAGGATTGGGCTCGACCTGATAGAATCTTTGTCCCTCCTAAAAGATTCTCTATTCTCTACCCTATGGAAGAGGAATATGTAAAGAAATGGGCACTCCCCACAGTGGACCGCGGCCATTTCCTGCGTGAATAAATCCCTGACTTGTCCGGTTGAAAATGTCCATATGTTCAAGGATCCGGTCGACAAAAAATTCGAGACCCTACTGAAAGCAGCTTTCACTTCAGTAGGTGCCATGGTTCAGCCAGCAGTAGCAGCCATTGGTGTTTGTCAGGCCCTGAAGGATCAGGCAAAACATATATTAAAGGACATGCCGGCTCAGCATACTCATGAATTAGCAGAATTCCCTAGGGCTCTCTGCTTTGCAATAGATGCTATTAAGGACTCCATCCAACAGGCATCTCGTTCATCTCTACTGATGGTTCACATGCGTCGTCTTTTGTGGCTAAAGAACTGGTCAGCAGAGGCACCCTGCAAAAAGCTTTTAGCAGGGTTTCCCTTTCATGGGGGAAGACTATTCGGGGAAGACCTAGATAAATATATCCACACCATATCAAGTGGAAAAAGTACTTCCTTACCGGTCAACAAAAGACCGCGTGGGCCCACGTTTAAACGACAGGCCATTGCAGGTTCGGCCCCTTCGACTTCCCGTCAGTATCGACGGCCTCCCGGGCGTTCAGCAGTTAATAGCCGCCCACAGGGACAAGCCGCGGCAAACAAGAGGCCCTGGTCTCGCAAGCCGGCTAAACCAGTCATCAAGTCAGATTCATGAAGGGCGCCCCCACTCTCTTGGGTGGGGGGAAGACTTCAGTTTTTCTCCGAAGTCTGGAAGGCCAGAATTCCCGACGCTTGGGTTCGGTCCGTAGTAGCCTCAGGCTACAAACTAGAGTTTCGAGAAATCCCCCCTCCTCATTTTCAGGGGTCAAGTCTTCCAAGCGACCCGTTAAAGAGGGCCTCTCTCGTAAAGGCGTTGGATCGCCTCTTGCTCCAAGGAGTAATTGTAGAAGTACCAACCCAAGAAAGGGGTCTGGGATTCTACTCCAAGCTTTTTGTTATACCAAAACCCAATGGCGACGTCAGGCCTATATTAGACCTCAAACGCCTAAATCGCTTTCTAAGGATTCAGACCTTTCGTATGGACTCCATACGTTCAGTGACAGCCAGCCTGCATCAGGGCGACTTCCTAGCATCTATAGACATAAAGGATGCATATCTGCATGTGCCGATTTACCCAGCACATCACAAGTTTCTTCGTTTTACGATAAATCAAAGTCATTACCAGTTCGTAGCCCTCCCTTTCGGGTTGGCAACAGCTCCACGGGTATTCACAAAGGTGTTAGCCCCGGTGCTAGCCGTCCTAAGGACAGAAGGCATCTTGGTCCTGGCATACCTGGACGATCTCCTGGTTATCGACAGATCAGCTTCCAACCTCAATCATGCAGTAGTCCGCACAGTGCGGCATCTAGAAGAGTTCGGGTGGATTGTGAACCAAGAAAAATCAAGGTTACAACCCACAAGACAGTTGGAATATCTAGGCTTTCGGTTAGATACAGAATGCCAGAGGGTATTTTTACCTCAAGAGAAGATCAGGTCGTTGATTCAAACGATTCAAATAGTCTTAGGCAAAAAGAAGCCGACTATTCGCCTATGCATGCGACTGCTGGGAAAGATGGTGGCCGCTTTCGAAGCAGCGCCCTATGCCCAGATCCATACCAGAATTCTGCAAGCAGCTATTCTCTCTGCTTGGAACAAGTCCATACAGGCATTAGACCGTCCATTAGTTCTTTCCCCAGGAGTCAGGCGCAGCCTGTACTGGTGGCTGATCCCTCAAAAATTATCAAAAGGGAAAATCTTTTGCCCCATCTCGTGGAAAATAGTAACCACAGATGCCAGCCTAACAGGTTGGGGGGCAATCTTAGGAAAACGGACCCAGCAGGGACAGTGGTCAGAGGCAGAAAGTCTGCTTCCCATCAATGTCCTAGAGATCAGAGCTGCTCGGTTTGGCCCTGGTCGCCTGGACTCTCCCCCTGCAGGGTCTGCCAGTAAGGATACAGTCCGACAATGCCACGGCGGTGGCATACATAAACCACCAGGGGGGCACAAGGAGCCTAGCGGCTCAAAGGGAAGTAAACCTGATTTTTTCATGGGCCGAAGCCCATGTACCCTGCATCTCAGCAGTGTTCATCCCAGGGATAGACAATTCTCAAGCAGATTTTTTTGAGTCGTCAACAGTTACTCCCGGGAGAGTGGTCTCTTCACCCCCAGGTATTCCAAGAGATTTGCCAAAGATTCGGAGTTCCCGATGTGGACATCATGGCAACAAGATTCAACAAGAAGTTGGAAAAATTCGTATCCCGAGCCAGGGACCCCTCGGCCTACGGGACCGATGCGTTGGTTTGCCCCTGGCACCAGTTTTCTCTCCTGTATGCGTTCCCTCCACTACAGATGATTCCCCGCCTTCTACGAAGGATCAGGGTGGAACGCAGGCCGGTGATCCTGGTGGCCCCAGCCTGGCCCAGAAGGGCTTGGTACGCACTCATCGTGAGGATGTCAGTAGGGGCACCGTGGCCACTCCCCCTGCGCCCAGATCTGCTGTCTCAGGGCCCGATCTACCACCCTGCTTCACAGCAGCTAAATTTGATGGCTTGGCGGCTGAATCCCTAATTCTTAAGGGCAGGGCCTCTCAGCCCAAGTCATATCTACGTTAATTCAAGCTAGAAAGCCAGTCTCTAGAAATATCTATTACAGAGTCTGGAGAACCTATGTGGAGTGGTGCGAGTCTCAAGGAGGGCATCCTCGCAAGTTTTTTATTGACAGGATCTTGCGATTCCTCCAGGTTGGCGTTGACAAGGGGTTGGCTCTTAGTACTCTAAAGGGGCAGGTGTCTGCCTTATCGATATGGTTTCAAAGGCCTTTGGCCACACATTCGCTTGTGAAAACCTTTTTGCAGGGGGTCTTGCATGTAAATCCCCTATTAGAGCTCCCCTCTGCCCCTGGAATTTAAATCTGGTCTTGTCAGCTTTACAAAAGCAGCCGTTTGAACCTCTGACAGAAATCCCTCTTGTGCTGCTAACCCGAAAGTTGGTTTTCTTGGTGGCTATGGCTTCGGCCAGAAGGGTCTCCGAGCTGGCAGCCTTGTCTTGCAGGGAACCGTACCTGATTCTGCATAAGGACAGAGTGGTTCTGCGGCCTCAGCCTTCTTTCCTTCCTAAGGTCATATCCAGTTTTCACTTGAATCAGGACCTAGTCCTACCATCCTTCTTTCCTACTCCCCAGTCCAGAGAGGAAAGACTGCTTCATACTTTGGACGTGGTTCGAGCCATGAGGGTTTATCTCAAGGCTACAGAAAAGATTCGGAAAACAGATGTGCTTTTCGTTCTCCCGGATGGCCCCAAGAAGGGTCAGCCGGCTGCCAAGTCTTCCTTGGCTAGGTGGATTAAGCAGCTGATTTTTCAGGCCTATGGTCTGAAGCGCGTTCCACCTCCCTTATCAGTTAAAGCCCATTCTACGAGGGCCATGAGTGCCTCCTGGGCGGCACACCATCAGATCTCTATGGCACAGGTTTTGCAAAGCGGCAACCTGGTCTTCCGTACATACGTTTACTAAATTTTATAAGTTGGACGTCACAAAAGCTACGGACGCAGCATTTGGGCAGGCGGTCCTTCGGGCAGCAGTATAGAATCCTCTGGCCCGGTTCACGCCCCCTTGTTTTTTCTGTTGGTGGAGCTATTTTTTTACCTCCTGATATATTTTCTGTTTGGCTAATTTTGGCCTTACGGTCTCCCTCCCTTCATGGAGCATTGCTTTGGGACATCCCATATGTAATGACTATGCGCTCTGTGTCCCGTGATGTACGATCAAGAAAAAGGGATTTTTAATAACAGCTTACCTGTAAAATCCTTTTCTTGGAGTACATCACGGGACACAGAGCTCCCACCCCTCTTTTTTAGTTTTTTTTGGGGAACATTGTGTAACCTCACAGAAATTGCTTGCTACAAAACTAAAGCACTCTCAGTGGGAGGGGGTTATATAGGGAGGAACTTCCTGTGAAGTTGATTACACCAGTGTCCACACCTGAAGGTACCCATATAACCCATATGTAATGACTATGCGCTCTGTGTCCCGTGATGTACTCCAAGAAAAGGATTTTACAGGTAAGCTGTTATTAAAAATCCCTTTTTTATCCGGCGTAGCGCAATGCATATACGTTGCGCTGACGCGAACTAGTGAGTAAAGTCCAGTATTCACCAAGCGCATGTTCGTTACTTTGCGGCGGAGTAACGAAAAAGCGCTGGTGCAACCCGACGCAAGTGAAAGTGGGTGTGATCATATGTAAATGATGGGCGGAGCCCAGCGCAGTGTCTTACGTTCATCGCATCATCCACGGAGCATGCGCAGTGAGGGAGGGCTCCCCTCGCTCCCCTGTGCGCATGCTCACAACTTCCGTCGGCACCACTTCATGGGAAACGCCAGCGCAATGTCTTCCGTTGCGCGTATAAAAGTGGCCGTAGATGCGCCTTTCCGGCGCAAAAGTATATCCGGTTTCCCCCACTCCAGGGAAGTTACTTTTACTTTATGATGGCTGCTCCCGTTCCCCCCAAAGAGAGGAGAAACCTCAATTTTAATGCCCAGGAGCTCACCCTAGTGATCTCTGCTATGGAGACGTTTAACGACTTTCTCCACGGCAGGAAAAGTCGGAAGACCAGCCGGGATAGGAAGCAGGGCATCCTGGAGTCCATTGCTGGCAGGGTCAATGCCTTGGGCTACTCCACCCAGACTGCTGCCGATATCGGCAAGAAAATTAATGATCTGAGGCGCAAAGTCCGGGGCAAGGTGGCCACCATTAGGAGGCATGAGAGGGGCACGGGTGGTGGACCCCCATGTGCAGTCAGCCTGACCACGGAGGAGGAGGTGGTCGCCCGCTGCCTGGAGAGGGAGCAGTTGGAGGGGGTACCAGGCTATGATTCTGTGGAGGAAGGCTCCAGGACAGGTAAGTGTTTTTTATCCCCTATTCGGTGTGTTGCATGTGGGGGTGGGAGGGTACATGTGCCAAGTGTATGGGACCACCAACATGTGTCTGCTTTGTGTCATCCACAGATGACGGAGCTGGGCCATCATCTGTCGGCAGCCAGTCCAACCTAACCCCCCAACAGGATCCTGAGCCCGACCCCCTGGGTGGTGAAGAAACAGAGATGGAGGGGAGTGCCCACACCTCACCTGCTGAGGTGGTTGAGGAGGAGCCTGCCTTTCCAGAGCAGGACTTTTTTTTAATTTTGGAGGAGTCCTCCCCTTCTGCAGGGCCCTCTGTAATCCCCTCCCCCATTCTAGGAAGCCCCTCAAGGGCGACTCCATCCCCCCGGGGACAACCATCTCCTGGCCCCAGGAAGGCGACCCGGAAGACCAGGGGGGTGTCTGACGTGGTCCACGACCAAATGGCCCGGGACCAGGCCAGGCAGACCCAGCAGATGGGGGAGATTGCTGGGCATCTTGACCGGCTAGTTAACAGCCTGGGCTCCGTATCCCAGCTGACGAATGCTGTGCAGGACGTCAGCTGCAACTGCGCTGCAGTGGTGACCAGCCTGGGGGAGGTGCAGGCTGATGTTCGGCACCTCACTGCAGCCGTCCATGCCAACACTGCTGCCATATGGGAACAGGGGAGGCAGAGGCAGCGTGACCAGCGGCATAATGTCACCCGCCAGCTGAGGATGCAGGCCCAGACCAATCATTATCTGACCCGGATTGCCGTGGCCTTGGAGGGCATGCAGCCAACACCTGCCAGGAGTGGCCCACCCGGGGATCAGCCACCTCCAGATGCCCCCCCACCCACTCCCTCCAGGCAGCTGAGGAGCCAGAGAGGGCCCACAAGAAAGAGCCCCCGTCAGCCCAGATGAGGGGTTTTTTTTGTTATATTTTTGGCTCAGGTTATGAGTTTTTTACTTTTATTTTTGGCTCAGGTTATGAGTTTTTTTCTTTTATTTTTGGCTCAGGTTATGAGTTTTTTTCTTTTATTTTTGGCTCAGGTTATGAGTTTTTTACTTTTATTTTTGGCTCAGGTTATGAGTTTTTTTCTTTTATTTTTGGCTCAGGTTATGAGTTTTTTCTTTTATTTTTGGCTCAAGTTATGAGTTTTTTTCTTTTATTTTTGGCTCAGGTTATGAGTTTTTTTCTTTTATTTTTGGCTCAGGCTATGAGTTTTTTTCTTTTATTTTTGGCTCAGGTTATGAGTTTTTTCTTTTATTTATGCTCAGGTTATGAGTTTTTTTCTTTCAGTTTAACTGCACACGGTCAGGAGTGCAGGGGACAGTGTGAATGGTGTGTGAATGTGAGGGGGTGGCACTCCTGCCAGTAAGGGGTGTCACCCTCGGCCGTTGGGGAGAAGTTATCCCCACGGCTGTGTGAATGACGTGTGAATGGTGTATGAATGGACAGCGACATCATTGGGGCCTTGACGCCGGCGTTGCTGCTCCCAAGTCCTGCATGTTGGACTTGGGCTAATCCAATGCGATGTGGATGTGGTGTGTGTGATCTAGGGACATCAGTGGTGTGCATGTGTGCATGCGTGCATTGTCCGTGTGATCAATGTTTTTTTTTTGTGTCCAAAGATGCCTACGGCGAGGACCCTCCTGACTGCTCTTCCATCAGCTGAATGGGTCTCCTCTGGCAGGGGGGGGCTGTCTGGTTGGGGGGTCTTGGGGGGTCAGGTCATCACGTATGTCAATCTGCAGGCCTTTTCTCATGGCAAAGTTGTGTAGAATGCAACATGCACCGATGACACACAAAGGTAGGGGAATACAATAGGGCCCCCCCAGACTTATCCAGGCAGCGGAAACGGGACTTCTGGAGCCCAAATGTTTGCTCCACCACTGCACGAGTTTTGATATGTGCTTCATTGTATCTTCTCTCTCCTATGGTTTGGGTGTTCCGGAAAGGAGTCATTAGATGGGGTCCCAGTGCATATGCAGAGTCACCTGTAAGGGAAAAGACAGGAGGATGTTAGTCATGCATGTGCCCCTTGTGATGTGTGCATCATGGGGGGGGACAGTCATGCCTGCCACCCATGTCACTCACCAACCAGCCAGCTGTCCCCATACATGTTCTGTTCGAATTCCATTGGGATGGGGCTCTGATTGTATATGAAGCTGTCATGGCTGGATCCGGGGTGTTTGGCACGGACGTGCCATATGAGGCGTTGGGCATCGGCTATCACCTGTACGTTGATGGAATGCCAATGCTTCCGATTGCGGTATATGTGCTCTGTGGCACTAGGGGGCTGTAGTGCCACATGTGTGCAATCAATGGCCCCAATGGTGCGTGGGTATCTGGCAATGCTGTAGAAATCCTGCATTGCATTCAGCCGCAGCTCCTCAGTGGTGGGTCTGATGAAGTGGTTGGACATGCGTCTGAGGATTGCAGGGATAACCTGGTGCACACATCTGCTCATGGAGGACTGTGACATCCCAGCCACCACTCCACTTGTACACTGGAATGATCCACTGGCAAGGAAATGAAGTGTTGCCAGTACCTTCACCAGTGGCTGCACTGCTTGTGAGCGGTGTGTTGGGCTGGTGATGTCATCCTGCAGGGTTGTGGTTAGTTCAAGTATTGCATCAGGGCTGAATCTGAAGAGGCGATACACCTCCTCATCCCCCATGCCAAAGAGGCTCATGCGCGTGCGGTATATCCTCTCACGTGCCTGCCTCCTCTGTTCCGGGGGACCCATTAGTAGTGCTAGGACCACGGCTGCCCCTGGCATGTTGGCACACAGAGGTGTTGTCCTTGCAAGTGTGGTTGCTCAGCTTGCTAGTTTCGTCGGTAACGCTGCTGCTGTAGCTGCTCTCCTGCTGACCTGTGGCCGTCTGGAGTAAAGATAAAGCAGCTATTTGTAGGAATAACTTTGCGACAGATGGACGACATATGCGCGGCGCATGTAGCCAGCGTCTGGTGCTAATCCGTTTGCGAATCGGGAAATCTCCCTCATTTGCATATTTGCATGGGAAATCAATAGGCGCGACGGATGCGACAAGCGAAAATATGCGCTTACGATACTCTGGCGAGGAAAAGTTAAGCCGATCGGAAAAAGCCTGTTTTCTGTCGCATCTAGTTTGGTGGGTACGGCCGCATAGATACTACGGCGCATCTTGACAGTTACGCGGCGCATATCTTGCTGAATCTGGCCCATAAAGCCGCGTACACGCGGCAGAGAACCTCGACGGGCAGAACACATCGTTCCGCCCGTTGAGGTTCTCTGCCGGCCGTCAGATTCGGCGACCCGCCCGTTGGGAATGGCAACCAGCCATTCATCCCGACTGGCCGTCGAGCACATAGAGAACATGCTCTCTATTTCTGCTCGACGGCATTCCCGACGGGATGCTCGCCGAGAGCATACACATGGCCGAGGTTCTCGGCAGAATGCGGCTCCCAGCGAGGTTCTCGCTGGTTTCTGCCGAGAACCTCGGCCGTGTGTACGCCGCCTAATAGTTAACTGATTTCTTTTAAAAATAGATAAAAATCAATCATATAATGTGCCTGCACTTTCAGTTTAGTTTTTCATCTAGTTTCATGCTTTTGTGAAGGACAGAGACACATAGCCAATAAAGGGCAGTGTTTGTTTTTAAAATGAAAGTAATTGGTTCTGAGGGGTTTTAGACACACAGTAATCACACATTCTTGATTAGAGACCACAGAGAGAAGCTCCCAGTACTTTTTTCATAAGGAAACAGACAACCAGGAAGTGTGCAGAACAGAGAAGGATTACAGCAAAAAATAAAAATGAGGACATGAAACCAGGACTGCATTAGGGTAAAGGAAGCTATTTAGCTAAAAAAAAAAAAATCCATTAGTGACCCTTTAAGCCCTGTACACATGGCCAGGAATCCCGTCTGTTTGAAAACCGTCAGTTTTCGATGGGATTCCTGTCAAGCTTGCCTTGAAAAGCCATGTATACACACGGCCACACAAAAGACCCACCATTCTTTTGAATGGCAAGAACACTGTGGCGTCAAAAACTATGACGAGCCGGCTAAATTACATTCTATGCTACCACAAATGTGTCAAATTGTTATTGAGCATACGCGCTTTATTTCCCCTTCAGGTAAGCATATAGACGACCGGTTTTCTCTCTCCTGTCAGTTTTCATGCCGAGAAAACAGGTCATGTGTACGAGCCTGCTCTCTATTGTCCCGTCGGGATTCCCGGCAGAGTGTTTCCTGCCGAGAAAACCGGTCGTCTGTATGCTTAGCTGAAGGGGAAATAAACCATGCATGCTCGATAACAATTCGACGCATGCGTGGTAGTATAGAACGTCATTGAGCCAGGTTGTCGTAGTCTTTGACTAGTTCTTGCCATTCAAAAGAACGGCGGGTCTTTTGTGTGGCCGTGTGTATACATGGCTTTTCAAGGCAAGCTTGGCAGGAATCCCATCAAGAAAACTGACGGTTTTCAAAGAGACAGGATTCCTGGTCGTGTGTACAGGGCTTGCCGGTTCTCTATCTTATCCTGTCGGGAAAACTGCTAGGGAGCATACACACGACCAGGATTCCCGGCCAAAAGCTCTCCTGGCAGTGTTCCTGCTGGGAAAACCAGTCGTGTGTACGAGGCTTAGAGTGCATGCGTTGCGTCACTGGGGGCTGGGTGTCTATTCATGGTTTTTGCAGGTGCCTCCTGATGATGTGTCGAAGCTGCTCCACACGGCACCATTCCAGTCCCTGTCAAAGTGCTAACTACTACAATGATTCTGTAGTGTTTTATGTAAAGGGGTGGTGGCACTGCCCACTTAGATGGTGTATGGGTTGTTAGGACCAATCCTGTTGTAGCCGTGTGGCAGGAAGCAAAAATGGGTGCTAGTGATCCCACAGGTGTATGGTGAATTAAATGTCAGGTAACCACAGGGTGGGTGAACTCACATGAGTTATGAGCACCCGTCACTACCTCAAAGAGGCCTGTTAAAAAAAGCCAGTATGTGTAGGGTGGGCTCTGCAGTTGGTGGTATACCTATTGCTAAACACCAATATATAAGTGGAATACTCTTCCCGTGATGTGTATTCTGATTGTGGACCACTCTGTGAGTGAGTGGGTTAATAATGTGGTGCCCCTCCTCCTATGGGTAAGTATAATGTAAAGCAGTGATCGTCAACCCCTGGGCCGCGGCCCATTACCTGGCCGCAGCGTCTCTGCAGCCTGGCCGCAGCGGGCAGCATAATATCGTAAGGCGCAGGTGAGAGCGCCGTGGATCAGACAGGCGGGCGGGCGGAAGAGAGAAGTGCGCTGGCGAGCAGAGATGACATCTCTCTCCGCCCCCACCTAGCTTTACTGCTCTTCCGCCCTCACAGCGTGCGGAATGACGGATGTGCGGTGGGGAGCCGAGAGATGACATCATGTCTCTCCACCCGCCTAGCATCATCGTTCTTTCACCCACCTAGCATCACCTCTCTCCCCCCCCCCCCTCACAGCATGCGGAATGTCGGAGGTGCGGCAAAGAGCAGAAAGATGACATCTCTCACCGCCCGCCCTGCATCTCAGCTCTCCTGGCCTCACTCAACTGTACCACTGCACTATGAATGTAGTGCCATTCCTCATCTGGTGGCACAGGCAGGTGGCAAGTGGCATTCCTCATCTGGTGGCAGGCAGTGGACGTGGCAAGTGGCATTCCTCATCTGGTGGAACAGGCAGTTGACGTGGCATTCCTCATCTGGTGGCACAGGCAGTTGACGTGGCATTCCTCATCTGGTGGCACTGGCAGTTGACGTGGCATTCCTCATCTGGTGGCAGGCAGTGGACGTGGCAAGTGGCATTCCTCATCTTGTGGCAAAGGCAGGTGACGTGGCAAGTGGCATTCCTCATCTGGTGGCAGGCGACATGGCAAGTGACACGCTAATGGCTCCCACTGATTCTGCATTATGGTGAGTTTAACTATTTCATTTATATTACAATGTAATATAAAAAATAATGTGCTTCAATCACTCTGACACCATACCAATCATGGTGCCGTGATGATTGGAGCGCCAACAGCAGAACACCAGCTATTGCCCTGATAAATTGCTCGCGAAAAATCGCTTACCCCCGCATGTGCGTACAATAATACCCTGAACCTTAAATTCCTTGTGCTCATAGGTAGGTAAACAAAATTGTGAACTGTGTCTATGTTTCCACACAATATATTTATAATGCGACTTTTTGTGAAATCTTCAGACACTGAGCATTGAATTCCTGGCAGGTGACTTGCGTGCTCCCCCCTGTGGGTCCCCACTCACCAGAACCTTGTCCCCCTGCAGGGGTGGTGATCATAAAGAGAGTGGGATGGATGAGTAGATCCTCTCAGTTGGTCTCCTGCTCCTTCACCTCTCGAATCCGGATAGATGTTCCTCCTGGTGCCGACGTTACACTTGGGCAAATCACAGATAGAAAACGAAAGCCTGCATAGTGTGTTATGGTTTAAAAATTCAATTATATTTATTGCTTTAAAAAGGTCTCAGGAAACTGAATACTGTGCAAGGTATTGTTTAAAACAGGTAAAATAGATCCTTCCGCACTGGGGATGCAAGGTGCTGGCTGTGTGCGCTCCACAGCCATGACTAAGCACTATACATAGTGTGAAACGCATTGGCTGTCCACCTCTGTGGCTGTGTTGATATTTGTGTGCTGAATTTTTATTAATAAAGAAGACTTTTTGGAAGTTCCCCTGGAGTGCGGCAGTCCATCCTTCTTCCTATTTTCTGATATTGCTACATGCATCGCCAGCACCTTGGTAATCCGAGAAGTTCCTTGATTGCTCACAAGACCCACCTGGAGCGGTGACTCCCTTTCACTCTTCTGAACCAGATGGGGCATAAGACGTCTGTGTTAGCTGGTAACCTGACGTGTTTCGTCTTGTGACTTTCTCAAAGGTGATCACAATGATTCTGTGTTTACACAGGTATACAGATATACACCCATCAGTCATAACTTTGTGTAGCAGGCCATCCCCTCTAGAACTTTATCCACACTTGTAAATATGTAAGATACCTTTAAGAAAGTTATGCACTGTGGGACTGCAGGTAGCAGGATAAACAGACAACACTTCTCACAGTGCCCTGTGTGATTGGAACATGTGACAACTTTGCTCTGCCACTCAGAAGGATATGAGAGGCTATTTAAGGAAAGGGAGGGACTGCTCTCCCCCTCTTGGGATCTGCATCTTCTTCTGGGCAGAGCTGCTGAGGAGCCCAGCCATGCTGATAGGCCAGAAGCCTGGGACTAAATTCACCAAGAGACCAGCCATCTGGAAGGAAGCAAGACTCCAGCATCCAGCCTGTGTTCACGGAGATCGGAGAGGCAACCCAGCTGACAACTCAAACAGTGGAGAAACCTCATCCAGGATCCTTGTGCTGTGGAGCAGTGATTTATCATCACACCTTCTAAAAAGAACTCAGGCAGATCAGCTTGTCGGGTGAGAGAGCACATGCTCAGCTTGAAACTCTCCCTTTAGACAGTTAACCTAGTGTCACCCCACAGGCCGGAGACACGTGTAGGGCCTCCAGCTGAAGTTTAGAGGCCCCTTTCACTGTTCATAGTTATTATACTGAAGTGATTGACGCTGGCTAGCGATCAACTCACCAACGTTGCTGTTCAGGATACTTTGTTTAATCAATCTTCCCCTATTATTTACCACCTGCGGATTACAGTTTTAATGTGCACCAACAGGCCGCAATGGGTATATTGACTGTCCAGTAGAACTGTCCGCTAGAGGGCGCTCACAAGCATAGAATGCCTGTTTAGTTTAGATGAATGGTACCATTCTTAGGTTTAGATCTCTTTTACTTGCATTAATTGCTGATTCCTGCGAGGGCCCTTGCGAATCAGTCTGACTCATTACTTGCCAGTTGTGTTTGTGTTTAAACCCTATGCCTGTCTTCCTTAAGTTGCTATACAGTAAACTTTCCCCCTTATATTTAAATATATTCACTGTGTGGAGTGTATTTTCTCATCTGAAGGGACCGTCCATAACAACAGTTATATTGCCACTGCATGCTGTGTGCCTGTTATTGTGACCCCAGCCCAGCAGAGGTCACAATATCTCACTCACCAGAGTTCTGATGTGTCAAGGGAGGGTTCGAATTATTTAAATAAGGGGTGATTTGAGCCAACGAGAGTAGATCCCAAATAAACCAGCGGCTCATTCGGGGGTAGCACTACATTTATGTGACGTCATCTTGGCCTGGACAATGACAGCGACTGTCAGGGAATTCCTGTAAGACATTTGGGTAAAAGATATGCGCATGCGCGCACAAATCTTCGTAAAAGAGCGCATTGGAGTGAGCATGCGTACGGGGAAAGAGAAGGGGCCAAACTCAGTTCCTCATTAAATGGAAGGGCTACAACCCTGAGGATAATTCATGGGAACCTTCCTCTATTGTTCCTGCTTCACGATTGGTTCGAGCTTACCTCCAGCTTCATCCTGAGAAGCGTTCCTTGGTGAGCTGCCCTTAACCTCCATAGTGGTATTCCCGAGACTGGCTCAGGTGAATTTTTTTATACCAATAGCGGTATCCCCGAGCCTGACTCTGGATCACATTGCAGGATACAGGGGGAAATTACTTACCTTGTCCCTGGATCCTGCAATGTGTCCCCGCTGTTTGTGCGGGCTCCTCCACTGTGTCACCTCGGTCGATTCACAGTGCCGCCGAGCTCCCTTCCCTGCGACGTTACGACGCACAGGAACGGAGTTGGGTGCCAAATTCAAAAGTGAAAGACACAATACACATACAGTATACTGTAATCTTACTGATTACAGTACTGTATGAAATAAATACACACCCCCTTTGTCCCTAGTGGTCTGCCCAGTGTTCTGCATGCAGTTTTATATAATAAAAACTGTTCTTTCTGCCTGGATACTGGAGATTGTCCATAGCAATCAAAAAGTGTCCCTTTACATTAAAAGTGCTTTTAGACCAGCTAGAAAACAGTGATAATAAATTAGAATCACTTGCAAAATTGAGCGATAGCGATTTGTGGGGAAATTCGCCATCAAACAATAAAAATAATGACAGCGACAATTCTGAAACTGAGCAAATTTCAGTGTTTTTGATTTGATTACATTATTGAATAATTTTTATTATAATTACATTATTATTTGTTATAATTTATAGTTATTATATTATAATTTATGATTTTGTTTCAAACTTTATCATACCCGGGATGTCTACTAGACTCTTGTTTGGACAGATTTAAGTGAGTTATTCATAAGAATTGCAGGCCTACAATATAAAACGACAAATTTCCATGGAAAAAATTGTACCGCTTTTGGTACAAAATTCCAGACATACTCATACCGCCAGGGAGGTTTAAAGCGGTATTTCACCCTAAATATAAGATCTCCCATGCGCTTCAGCATACTGGCGTCAGCGCCAGTATGCTGGGTTTTTTTTTTTTTTATAGCACACTTACTGTTTTATCGTAGAAATCCTTTTCTGTCCCCCGTGGTGGACGGCGCCAGTACAGCGCGTCACATCTTCCTAAGATACCCGATATGGACTCGGGTATTTCCGGCGCTATGCGGCGCCTGCGCACAGACCTAGGAGCTGACTGCGCAGGCGCCGTATTTCTCCGAAATAGGACTCGGAGAAATACGGCGCCTGCGCAGTCAGCTCCTAGGTCTGTGCGCAGGCGCCGCATAGCGCCGGAAATACCCGAGTCCATATCGGGTATCTTAGGAAGATGTGACGCGCTGTACTGGCGCCGTCCACCGCGGGGACAGAAAAGGATTTCTACGATAAAACAGTAAGTGTGCTATAAAAAAAAAAAAAACCCAGCATACTGGCGCTGACGCCAGTATGCTGAAGCGCATGGGAGATCTTATATTTAGGGTGAAACTCCGCTTTAAGGGGGGGGGTGGGGTATGTCGGGGAATGCCTGTGAGGCGTTTGGCTAATAGATATGCACATGTGCGCATGAATATTCGCAGTAGGGCGCATGGGAATATGGGCACGCGCAAGATATCTTGGCACCGGATGGACCTTTTAACTGGTTTCCAACCGGCTCACGCAGATATACTGCGGCAGAATGGCTCTCATGGGCGAAATCCCATATATATATATATATATATATATATATAGCTTCAGGGAACATGAAACAAGTGGCCGGTGGCCGCGATCACCGCGTGGAAGCATGGGGGTCTGTGTGTGTAAACACACAATTACCTGTGCTGTCTGTGGAGAGAAGGACAGATTGTGTCTTTCTACAAAGTAAAAAACATGATCTGTTCTCTCCTATAGTCAGTCCTCATCCCCCCACAGTTAGAACACATGATAGGGAACACAGTTAACCCTTTGATCGCCCCCTAGTGTTAAACCCTTTCCTGCCAGTGACATTTACATAGTAATCAGTGCATATTTATAGCACTGATCACTCTGAAAATGTCAATGGTCCCAAAAACGTTTCAAAAAGGTCCAACCTGTTCGCCCCAAAGTTGCAATACCGCAAAAAATAGCAGATCCCCACCATTACTAATAAAAAATAAATAAAAAAGCCATATAAATGCCATACATTGTTTCCATAGTTTGTAGATGCTATAACTTTTGCGCAAACCAATCAATATACGCTTATTGAGATTTTGTTTTTTTTTAAATATGTAGAAGAATACATATCGGCCTAAACTGAGGAAAACTTTTTTTTTTTTTTTTTATTGGGATATTTACTATAGCAAAAAGTAAAAGATAGGGGGCCAGATTCACATACATTGGCGCATATTTTGACCAGCGTAGCGCACCTCCTTTACGTTAGACCGGCGCAATGTAGAGGCGAAATCACCGTATTCTCGTAGTATTTGCGCAGAAATTAGCGCCGGTGTAACGTTAATTCCGAGGCGTAAGGCGAAGTAATTCAAATTGGGAAGGACGTGGGCATGTTACATTGAAATGAGCCGTGACCCCATGCAAATGAAGGGCCGGCCGGCTCGCGCATGCGCACATGAAGCAGACCATGGTCAGCACCTCTGTGCGCATGCTCACAACTCGGGAACGGCGCAATCAGTGAAATTGGAAGTGGACTCGGGCAACTTAGTGAACTACGCAGACAGCATAAATAGACAGACACAAACGCACTTCCTTTGCAAAAGTACATCCCTTTGTATCCCTTCCTATACAGCAAGGTGCTTTTGTTCTGTTGTTTGTTGCGTTGTAACTTGTCTTTGTGATATTTGTTGACTGTTTGATCTAGTGTTTGGTAGAATATATTTGAAAGTGTTTTTTGGTGACTGCTTGTGAGACTTTTTGGTTGATAGATTTTGGTTTGTTTGCTTTGTTGCTTGATTTTTCCTGCTTGTGTTTTTGTGAGTGATTTTTGCTGATTGTTTGAGAGAGAGTTGTTGTATGAGTATGACTGAGAGGAAGCGGAAGAGCAATTTTTCTTTGGGGAGAAACAAATTATTGCCCGGGCCACATTACCCAATATGGGCGTTTCCTCCACGCCCGGAGAGTGCCAACACCCCCCGGCCAGGAAAAAGGAGATTTTGCAGAACATTACTGACCAGGTGAATGCATTGGGGGGGGGGGAGACCCGGACACGCGAGGGATCGTCAAGAAAATCAATGACCTCGGCGTCTGGTCAAAAGAAGCTAGCCAAAATGGCAGCCCATGCCAGGGGCACAGGAGGGGGCCCACCAATGCCCTGTTAGGCTGACAGTGGAGGAGCGTGCGGTGGCTCAGACCTTTAATAGAGAACAAGTGGAGGGCCTGCCTGGCTATGACTCCAGTCATGTCAAGGCGTGATGCCAGGTAAGTTTTTGTGTTTTTCCTATCTGGTGTGTAGCATGTGTGTGGGAGGGAGGGGAGGAAAAGAAGATGTGGCAAGTGTGTGGATCCTCCAACCTGTGAATGTTTTGTGTCATTCACAGATGTGCAGGAGGGTGCTGGGCCACTGGGGCTGACCGCACCATCCCAGGGACAACAGCCTGATGAGGACCCCCCGACTAGGCCAGAGTCCTCGGAGGAGTTGGAGGAGGAGGAGTTTGAGGAGGAGGATGTCATGTCAGCCAGTGGATTATTATTTTTGGAGGAGTCTTCCCCTGCTGCTGGCTGGCAGCAGATAGCCCTCCATAAGGGCTAGCCCCTCCCACTCCTCCCCCCAACAGGGCTCCCCTCCCAAGGGCCTCCCCTTCTCCCAGGCCACAAGCATCAGCTGGAGGCAGGAAGTCGTCCCAGAAGACCAGGGTGTGGCCGAGGTTCTTCCCTGCCAATCTGAGAAGGGACCAGGGCCCTTCAGACCCACCATCTGGGACAGGTCAGCCAGACTTTGGGACGGATGGAGGAGAGCCCATCCTCCATACGCTTGGGGACCTGGACTGCCACTCCCGGGCTCTTACAAACTGCCTAAACGTACTGCAGACTACTACAGCAGACTACTACAGCAATACGGCATCACTAAGTGATGGCCTGACCAGAATTGCCGTGGCCTTGGAGGGCAGGCCGCCAGGTGGGCAGAGACCAGGGCTGCTCATCCTTCCCCAGATTAACCCCCCCCCTCCCCATGAGTCTCCCCTGAGGAGCCGGGCTGTGGTCACCCCAGGCGTGGGTCACGCCAGCGGCATTAATTTGGTTCCTTCCCCTTTTTTTTTTTTTTTTTCTGGACTTTTTCCAGTTTTTTATTTTTGGTATTGTGAATGATTTCTGAATGTGGGGTGACATTCCTGCCGGAAAAGGGGGTGTCACCCTCATTTTTGGTGGAGAAGGGGTTCCCCAGGACCAGGGGGAAGTGATCCCCAGGACCGTGTGAATGGTGTATGAATGTACAGTGACATAATTGGAGCCGTGGCGTCGCGTTGCTGCTCACAAGTCCAGCAATGGTGGGCTTGTGCTAATCCAATTTGATGAGGATGTGATGTGTCTGTGCTAGGGACCACAGTGGTGTGCATGCATGCATTCTCATTGTGCCATGATTAATGTGTGTGTTTAACGTGCAAAGATGCCTAATGTGAAACTGTCCTCCTGGCTGCTCTGCCCTCAGAAGACGGGGTATGCTTGGTTAGGGGTGGGATTGTCTGGTTCAGGGGTCAGGTCATCACGTATGTCAATCTGCAGGCCCTTTCTCACTGCGAAGTTGTGCAGAATGCAACATGCACCGATGATCTGGCACACAAAGTTTGGGGAATACAAAAGGGTCCCCCCAGACTTATCCAGGCATCGGAAACATGACTTCAGGAGGCCAAAGGTGCGCTCCACCACTGCACGTGTATCTTTCCTCTCCTTGGGTTTGGGGGTTCCGGATAGGAGTCATGAGATGGGGTCCCAGTGCATATGCAGAGTCACCTGTAAGGGAAAAGACAGGAGGATGTTAGTAGTGCATGTGCCCCTTGTGATGTGTGCATCATGGGGGGGACGGTCATGGCCTGCCACCCATGTCACTCACCAACCAGCCAGGTGTCCCCATACACGTTCTGTTCGAATTCCATTCGGATGGGGCTCTGATTGTAGATGTAGCTGTCATGGCTGGATCCAGGGTGTTTGGCACGGATGTGCCATATGAGGGCCTTGGGCATCGACTATCACCTGTACGTTGATGGAATGCCAATGCTTCCGATTGCGGTATATGTGCTCTGTCTCGTGGGGGGGGCTGGAGTGCCACGTGTGCAATCAATGGCCCCCACGGTGCGTGGGAAATCTGGCAATTCTGTAGACATCTGTCATTGCCTTCAGCCGCAGCTCCTCAGTGGTGGGTTTGATGATTTGGTTGGCCATGCGTCTGAGGATTGCAGGGACAACCTGGTGCACACATCTGCTCATGGAGGATTGTGACATCCCAGCCACCACTCCACTTGTTCTTTGAAAAGAGCCACTGGCAAGGAAATGGAGTGTTGCCAGGACCTTGACCAGTGGCTGCACTGCATGTGAGCGGTGTGTTCGGCTGGTGATGTCATCCTGCAGGGTTATGGTTAATTCCAGGATGGCATGAGGTGTGAATCTGAAGATGCGATACACCTCAGACTCACTCATGCCAAAGAGGTCTATGCGGGTGCGGTATATCCTCTCCCGTCCCCTCCTCCGTGCCCTCCTCCATGCCCTCCTCCTTCTTTGCTCCTCTAAAGTCATTAGTATAGCTATGAGCAAGGATGCCCCGGGCATCTTGGCATAACGTTTGTTGTTCAGCAAGTGTGACTGCTGATCTCCTCACTAACAGTGTTGCTTTAGCTGACATGTAGACGGATTGTCTAATTTTATACCACCTTTTATATGGTCTAATTTTAGACAGGACGTGCAGCTGTTGCGCACAGCGCGCGTAGCCTGCGCTGCAACAACGCTCTTTTGTGGATCCCCGTAACTCCCTCATTTGCATATTTGAATAACAAATCAATGGTGTGTCTAGCGCAGTTTTGCGCGGACGGATACGCCGGTCTATTGAAATTACGCCGGTCAAAAAAAGTAGATTTCTTGCGTATCTCGTTTTGGGGATGCGGTGCATTGAAACGCATGCGCAAAATTAGGCTTACGCCGCGCATCTCCTGTAACGCCGGCGTAATCGCTCTGTGAATCTGGCCCAGGATTTTTAATAACAGCTTACCTGTAAAATCCTTTTCTTTGAGTACACCACAGGACATAGAGCTTAGTCATTACATAGTGGGTTGTATGGTCACCACGAGATGATTGGACACTAGTACAACCAATGAGAATACGTTCCCCTCCATATAACTCTAATTGGAAATATACATGATGTAAATTTCCCAAACCTATCAGATATATATCTATCAGAATCGATTAGGGAACTGGAACACAATCTTAGGGTAATAACAGTGCCTGCCGCCGAGAATGTGTTTTTAACCACGCCAGCATCGCGCTGAATCTCGGCGACAGGCTGCCGATATCTCGCACTCGCTGGAATAGTAAAAAGCACATTCCAGCGAGTGCGTCATAGAAGCGACGGGGATCCGACGCGGATTCCCGCCAATTCAAATTCTACACGTGGGCGGAGTTTGTTATGAATCCTGAAGGAGAAATCCCCGCCGGATTTTTAAAGAAAAATCCGGCATGGGTTCCCCCCTCAGGAGCATAACGGGCCCTTAGGTCTGTTATGGGTTGTAAGGAGACCCCCCACGCCGAAAAAACGGCGTGGGGGTCCCCCCACAATCCATAACAGACCCCGTATCCCAAAGCACGCCGGCCGGCCGGTCAGGAAGGGAGTGGGGGCGAGCGAGCGCCCCCCCCTCCTGAGCCGTACCGGGCAGCATGCCCTCAACATGGGGGGTTAGGTGCTCTGGGGCAGGGGGCGCACTGCGGCCCCCCCACCCCAGAGCACCCTGTCCCCTGTTGATGAGGACATGATGGTCGGGGTATGACAGGAGGGGGCCCCTTCCCGACAACAACCCTGCCGTTGGTTGTTCGGGGTATGCGGGCGGGAGGCTTATCGGAATCTGGAAGCCCCCTTTAATAAGGGAGCCCCCAGATACCGGGCCCCCCGCCCTAAGTGAAATGAGTTATGGGGTACATTGTACCCCTACCCATTCACCTGAAAATAAAAAGTGTAAACACAAATAAACCACACAGGGTATTGAAATATTTTATTAGTTGGGCCGCCGGGGGGGGTGTGTATGATCGCTTTTTAAAAAAGCGCCCCTCTCCGGCGGGCTTCTGTGGGGGGTGGGTGCCGCCGTCTGGTTCTCTTCCGCCGCCGGGGGGGGCGCTTTGATAAAGCGCCCACCACCCGGCGGGCTTCTTTTTCGACGTCTTCGGCGGCTGGGGGGTCTTCTCCCACTCTCCGGGGTCTTCTCCTGCTCTCCCGGGGTCTTCTCCGCTCTCCGGGGGGTCTTCTCCGCTCCTCCGGGGGTCTTCTTCTTCTTCAGGACTCGCCGCCGCTAACTTTGTGTGTTAGCTCAATTACTAGCGGCGGCGAGTCCCCTCCTCTGTGACGTCATCTTCTCTTCTTCTTCTTCTCCAGATGTTGACGCGACGCTTCCTTCTCGCTGTTTATGCCGGGCGCGCGGCTCGCAGCGAGTTATATAGGCCTGTCTTGTGACGTCGCAGTCCCATCATGCTTCCGGTAGGTACCACGTGCTACCTACCGGAGCATGATGGAAGACCCCCGGAGAGCGGAGAAGACCCCGCGGAGAGCGAGAAGACCCCCGGAGAGCAGGAGAAGACCCCGGAGAGTGGGAGAAGACCCCCCAGCCGCCGAAGACGTCGAAAGAAGCCCGCCGGGTGGTGGCGCTTTTATCAAAGCGCCCCCCCGGCGGCGGAAGAGAACCAGACGGCGGCACCCACCCCCCACAGAAGCCCGCCGGAGGGGGGCGCTTTTATAAAAGCGATCATACACACCCCCCCCCCCGGCGGCCAACTAATAAAATATTTCAATACCCTGTGTGGTTTATATTTGTGTTTACACTTTTTATTTGCAGGTGAATGGGTAGGGGTACAATGTACCCCATACTCATTCACTTAGGGTGGGGGGCCGGTATCTGGGGGCCCCTTATTAAAGGGGGCTTCCAGATTCCCGATAAGCCTCCCGCCCGCATACCCCGACAACCAAAAGGCCAGGGTTGTCGGGAAGGGGCCCTGTCCTCATCAACATGGGGACAGGGTGCTCTGGGTGGGGGGGCCGCAGTGCCCCCCTGCCCCAGAGCACCTAACCCCCCCATGTTGAGGGCATGCTGCCTTGTATGGCTCAGGAGGGGGGGGGGCTCGATCTCGCCCCCACTCCCTTCTGACCGGAGCCGGCCGGCGTGCTTTGGATACGGGTCTGTTATGGATTGTGGGGGACCCCCCCGCCGTTTTTTTTCGGCGTAGGGGGTCTCCTTACAACCCATAACAGACCTAAGGGCCCCGTTTGCTCCTGAGGGGGGAACCCATGCCGGATTTTTCTTTAAAAATCCGCGGGGATTTCTT